>CAJVQA010010492.1:0-11350 GCA_910591915.1 Cetraspora pellucida | reverse complement strand
AAAATTAATTTTACTATATTATGATTAAATATTAATTTTATTATTATTTTTTTAATTTAATAAAATTTGAAATATTTCATTATATTTTTGCATTCTTCAAAATAATTTCTATTTATTTTTTATTATTTTGTCTTCCACAGTTTAGTTAATTTTTTCATTATATTTCAAAATATTTTTGCTGTGCATTAATTTCAAAAATTTTTTTGCAATATTGCAAAAATTTTTCATAGTGTAATAATTTTGAAATTTATTTTGCATTATTTTGAAATATTTTGCATTTTGCAAAAATTTTGAAATTTCTTTTGTATTATTTTGAAATTTTTGCACTATGCAAAATCTTTTAAAATATTTTGCATCTATAATTTTGCTGATGATATATAATTTATATTTATTCTAAAAATAATATAACACCTAATATTTTCTTTTAAAGCAATGTTAAGCTTCATATCATTTTAATATATCTGTTATTTACTGACTCTTCAATCTTTAACTAAACTTAAAATACAACAATTAACTAAATATAAAAAGTTTTTTAACTTCATCTTTATCTTATTATTCTTAATAATTTTAATATATAAGATAATATTCATAATTATTTTTCTAAATACAAACTTATCAACTTTTTTAACTACTCCAATATGTATAATATTAATATTCACTTTGATAAAAAAAAACCACTTTATCTAATAATATCAACAATAATCATATTGATTACATTTGAACTAATTAATTTAATATATAATTCCTTCTCTCTTATAACCTTAATAATAATCAAACCTTTACTTCTAGTTCTCTTTTCTACTTAAACCTTTCTACATATCTATAACAAACCCTTGCACAAACACACAAGCATCAATCACTGCTTATTTAACTACAAGACTATAACTGCAAAGGATTGGAACTCCTTTGCAAACACCTTTTCTCAACAACTTTAATTACACAAAACTCCTACTAATAATGAAAATCATAAAAGCATTGAAACTATCTAGTCACCAATCAATTAATTGAATTCAAAAAATGCTCCACAATCAATTATTCGGTAGGCTGGTAAATTGTAATTTATTTGTGATTCATCCGTACTATCTAAAAATTCGAATGGAGTAGAAGTAAAAAAAAACAAATTGCATAAATTATATCAGATCCAAAGATAAATAAATATTCTGTTTGCGAAACATTAGTCCAGTGCAAATACTTACTACAATTTCATAGTTTACAAACTTTTTAATCCTTGCAAATATTCAAATTAGTATTAATGCGAAGGTAGGCAGCATCAACAGTTATCGTGATATCATAAAAATAATTTGATAGAAGATAGCGTAAGTCCTGCATGAAAAAAAATCAACATTTTGTGCGCACAATTGCTACACCAAATCAGACTTTTGATAAGGTGACACGACATATTTCTGCATATTTCTCAAAAATCACTTAAATCGATCAAGTTTTTTAGATTAGATGTAAAGCCATATTGGATACTTATCAGATTTGATAACCTAGCGCTAGTGATTACTAATCAGAATTTATGTGTTTATCATATCAATATCGATATCGATATACAATTATGCATTAAATACGTTGTCCCAATTTAAGATTAATGTGATAAATTCGAATTATTAAATCCGGTTCCACTTAATTAATCTACTAGGCAACCTAAAATATTGTGATAACCATTCATCCCGTTATGTACAAATAGAGAAGTGATATGCACTTGCAATTTGCATAAATTCACATGTTATCGAAAAAAATTTCGATCGAAAATTTTACTATAAAAGGGAGTCTCTAAAATCTACGATCCACTATCATGTCATTATGTTTGTTAGTTTTCTTTCTATCTAAAGTTCAAGTCTGGATTATTTTTTTAATTATAATTCCTAAAACTTATTCATAATTTTATAGAATCGATTTATTAACGCCTTAGCTCTAATAGTTTCTGCAGTTTTTTATTGGGTATATCGAGTATCTTCTCCTTTATTAAGGGTGAGTAATCAAATTAAATGTTTTTATAATAATATAAAAATTTTCTTAAATTTAAACCTTCTATAGAGATTACGACACCAAAAAACTCCGGAAGAACAAATTAGAGATGAACTCGCGGTAGCAGAAAATTATGAGGAATGGGTCGAAAAGGCAAAAGAACTGGATGTGTAAGTACAAAATGATACATCTATTTTCTTCATTTTCTTTATACAAAAATATATATATGCAATGTAAATCTTTATCTGTTATTATACAAGTCTTTTAGGTATGTATTTAATAGAGTGAAATTTTAAAAAATATTTTATTAATGTTAAAGTATACATGATAAATAATAATTTTATTAGACAATGATGAATGGAAATTGGATCCTGCATCTCCATATTATGACTATAACCTTATTCAGAGCAGATTAGGTCATCTTAAACTAGTTAGGGACAAGAATGATATTTCATCAATGATCTATATGTTGAGAACAGGTTCATAATTATTTTATATTTAAAACTTTTTTAATTAAATACTTGATCAAACTTTCATGAGATTACTATCGTGAATTTAGGCCTTTTACGGAGCTTAGGAGGTTTGAATGATCCTCGGTTGTTCAGTCAATCATATTTAGGGTAAGTCTTTATTAGTAAACATTTGATTTTTCAATTATATTTATTATAAAATAAATTTATAGAACAAAGAAGTTGATCGAAGATTATACGGAAGAGGTTGCAACTCAACTTGAATATATTAATCAGTCAGATTTTTCGGATATTTCTCATACTTCTAAGCTCGATTTCTTTAATGATACTCGTCAAAGTTTTGGTTGTACTGCTTTAGTCCTTTACGGTGGTGCATCTTTTGGTAAAATCATGATTGCTTATGTATTTTTAATTCTTCTTGAAAATTGTAAAGTGATTTTAAATATTAATTTGTAGGGCTTTACCATCTTGGAGTTGTGAAAGCACTTCATGAAAATGGATTGTTACCAAGGGTTATATGTGGTACTGCAGTTGGTGCTTTTATAGCTGCTCTTGTGTGCGTTCATACTGATGAGGAATTACCAGTAAGAAAAGTTCTTGCATACCCTATGAAAAAGTTTTACGAAATTTTAAATGAATTATACGGATCATTTAGTATAATTCCATATTACATACGGAATTCGTCGCAAATTCCGTATTTTATATAATGAATATGCATAAGGAATTAATTCATTACTTTATAGATTCCGTATATAAAATACGGAAGTTGCGGCAAATTCTGTATGTAATACGGAATTATACTAAATATTCTGTATAATTCGTTTAAAATTCTGTAAAACTTTTTTCATAAGGATAGTAAAGTAATAATAAATGTATTATTAACAGTTTGTTAACAAGGTTAATGGTTATTAGAAAATCTTTCAACCTGGTGGAATTGATTTAGGAGCTTTTACCAAAGTTGGAAGTAAAGGCAACATTCACAGAAAAATCACACGATTCCTCAAGCATGGTGATTCTATTTCTACTAATTGAATATTTATAATTGATTTTATAATGATGCCAAGTTTAAGCTTTTTTCTTTCTTTTATCAAGGTTATTTGTTAGACATCAAAGTTTTGGAAGACTGTGTTCTTAAAAATGTTGGAGATCTAACCTTTGAAGTAAACTATCAAAAGTAATTAATTTATACACGCGTTAAATTCATAATAATAAACATCGATATAAAATTTATAGGAAGCATACGAGAAATCAAAACGAGTTCTCAATATTACAGTTTCATCCACAAGGAAATTTGAAGTTCCTCAGTTGCTAAACTATTTGACCGCGCCCAATGTTGTGAGTATTTATATAAATGATTTGATATGTTTCATGTATGTACGACATATGTATTAATGTGTAAAAATCAAAAACTAGTTAATATCAAGTGCTGCTTGCGCTTCGGTTGCCATAATGGGTCTCTACGATAGTTACGATTTGATAGCAAAAGATAAAACTGGCAAACAAATTCCATGGGCCACTGGTGTATATAAATTTTAATTATCATGACTATAATAAATTAGTAAAATATATTGAAAACTTAACATATATGGTTTTATTTAGATATCAAATTTAAGAAATGGACAGATGCGGCTCCATCTGAAAGGTACGAGCAATAATCGTTTATCCATTTTATAATTTTAAAATTCATCAATTAAATTCATGTATTATTATCTTGTTTCTTCTACGCGATAGTGACTCTCCATTAACAAGACTTTCAGAATTATTCAATGTTAATCATTTTATTGTATCTCAAGCAAATCCTTGTATTGTTCCATTCATGTCCCGAGAGCAAACAACGCGAACAAATTTTTTGGTAAAATGTGGATATTTTCTATCAACTGAGATTAAACACCGAATATTTCAGGTTATATCTTATTTGCATGATATAATAAATGAACATATTATTATATGTTGAGTTATACAGTTAATACTTTGTCATTAATCAACAGCTTGAGCAAATGCGAGTTCTACCACGAAGACTTCGTGGAATTGTTGATGAAAAAGTGTCAGGGGACATTACTATCGTGCCCTCTATTTCCATTGCAGTGAGTATTTAACATATTAGTATCTGAACAGAGTAAACTTTACTAATAACATCAATATCTATAGGATTTTAAAACCTTGTTTTCTAGCCCAACTCACGAATCATTGGATTATTGGATACTAAAAGGAGAACAGTCTACATGGCCTTTATTGGCATTGATAAAGAATCGATGTAATATAGAATTGGTTCTTGATAGAGGTATTCCACTCGATATCATTTCTCTGTTGATATATTTAATTAATTTATACTAACAAACATTCTTCTAATCTTAATCGCCAATTATTGTAACAACTCAAAATCTATATAACCTAATTGCTAGCGTATTTTAAATTGAAATCTAATCCGGTTGAACGAACTAGTTATTATTACAATGCTAAAAATAATGGAGCACGAAAACGTACTAAATCTCTTCATTAAAAATCATTTGAAAGTGTTTAATGTAAATGAATATAACTCAATTCAATACAATATGAGTTTTGGTATTAATAATGTACGAGTCCTAAAGCTGAATATATAGAATAATAAATTGAAATATATTTAATATTCAAAAAATGCAGTCATTCACGAAAGAAAAAAAGATGTATTATCCCCAAATGTTTTTAATCTTTCTTTTTAAAGCAATTCTATCAGTCATTTTAGCAACTTTAACCTCCTCTTTTTCTATATTCATCAAAGCTCTGCTCAATCCTTTTTTTTGACGTCGCTTTGCTTTAGCTGTAGGGTGTTTGTTGGATGTTTTCTTCTTAATCTTGCGCAAAATGGTGTCTGCACCGAGAATTTTGCGTGTAAGATTGGCTTGTGGAGAGGAAAGATCAGTTGCGACGAGTGCTTGTGATAACATTGGATGATCTTTTTTTAGAAAGTAATTAAGTGTTTAATGTTTAACCAATTCTGCAGTTTGTAAAAAGTTTGCAATAACTAAAGTTACCTGATGAAGTTGAACTAATTGAAAATGACAAAGAATCTACCATCACATTGTTAGCTGTTAATGGTTTATCAATTTGCATTTTGCTTCGTTCTTTTAATTTTAATAAAATTTTTTTCGTTTTTAGTGAATCTAATAAAGTTTGAAAGTTAAACATCATAATGAAATAACAAATTCAATATTCGCATACTTGGTTTGCCCATCTTTTATGTAGTTAACAAATAATATTAATCTCAAAGTTTCTTTTTAATGTTAATAATAATCACCGAACGAAGAACTTTACAACTGTATGAAGAAAAAGAAAAATAAGCACAGGTATTTTTTTTGCCAATTTATTTGTTTATTTTTCCGAATATAAACAGAAAATAAAGTTACTACACTGATCGTATTGTAAAAATGATTAAAATGATTGGTATGTAATATTTCTATTCTTGGTTTCATCGAAAGCACATGTTATAGTACATAGCATATTTGCTTTGTCTATTTTATGCACGTTGAACAAAAAACTAGCATTGAAGCATGTATGACACCATTAACCATTCACTAGTGCTACTTCAAGAGGCTTCGTACAATGATAGAAAGTAATAATATTATACTACTGCTATTGAAAAATTCTTCGTTATTTAGAAGACGCGTGAGATATGCACATACTTTTAGGAATGCGTCTCTTTCATTCTGACACTGGTTCTCTCGAAACCCTTGCAAATCATCGTTTATTTGTCTTTTTAAATAACGATTTTTTTATACTTGATTGACTTCTAATAATTAGCTGAGCTGCCTGTGTTAACTCCTGTTCCCACATATAAATAGGGGTGGGATCATTTGCGAAAATGGATCGGTTTTAACCAATGAAAATCGTGATACGTAAGACTTTTAAGAATGTTTTTCAAGTCATCATACATATCAAATTCTTTGAATAATCTAGATTCTACAATCTTATTTTCTTTTTTAATAAATAATGGATTTTCGGAATAAATTTTAATCTATATTGGTAAATGATAATCATGTAGATTGTTTCTGTGTTATTATCATTTATGAAAGTATTGCTATAAAGAATAAATTCTTTTTACGTATTTTGAAATTAAAAGTAAATTTAGAGCACTAAAAATATCTTGTTTAGGCGTAAGACCACAATTTCATCATCCTTTGTGTTGCCGAGAGTGTCGGCGATAGTGGTATTTATGGCAAAAAAAAACCTTTGATGACAAAAAGGGGGTCAATGGGTTTGAAAAAAACGCAATATCAATACCTGAAACCAAAATTCATCCTGTCCATTAGTTATCCATACTAGTCAATGATTTTTTAATTCTTTATTCCAACCATTTACGTATGTTTGTATGTATAGAAGCATTTTGTACAAGAACGATTAGGCTTCATTTCACAAACTTATCAAAAATGAATTAAAATAGAAAGTAATGGATTATTATTATTTGTACTCTATTATAAAGTTTATTTTTTTAAATTAGGTATAGACCCTTCGGAAGCTCCTTTGTTTGCAATTATGAGTTTCATTTATTATCAGCATTTATTATATACATTCTTAATATTTGTTAAATCGTATTTGAAGGTTGATCAACACGAGAGTTTTCTTAGTTTCGAGTTATAAATATCCAAGTTTATTCAGTTATTAAAGTGCACTTAGAAATCGCGTATAAAATGATATATTTTGTATTATTGAATATTAATTTAGGAAATGGCGTTTTTTTGTCTTCCTAAAATATACTTATTCTAATTGTAAAACTTCAATAATGTATGTTTTTAATATGTACTATTTGTTGGTGTTTGGGGGCTGAGAAAATTCTATCGTGATTTTTACTAAATTTGCGGATTCCGCGGCGGTATATTAACAGTACATACTTGAATGTTAATATATATCGATATACGATATACTGATACGTAGGAAATTGATATTTCCACACCCTTTTTTGATATTGCCACACCCCTGTTAATAAAAATCAATACATATAAATTATTAGGGTTTTGGTTAGGATTTGAGTTAGCAGGGGTGTGTCAATATCAAAAAGAGTGTGGAAATATCAATTCTCTATATATATCGATATATATATTATCATTCTTGATTTATGCAAACTAAACAATTTTTCATGTTTTTTTTTTTTTTTTAATCGTAAAATTTCACAGGCGAACTTTTAATATGGATAATATATAACTTATTTGTTATTCCAACCAGACATTTTAAACAGTACCCATCTGCATTATCTAATTGGAGTTACCATTATTGAAATTGTTATTAAATATAGGTTGTCTGCATATACTAAAAATATAAATCATTGATATAAACTAATTACTAGTTACATCATTAAGATTGGGTTGAGGATATTAATCCGTTACAAACAGGCGGTTAACTACATGAACCGATTTTAACTAGCATCATAAAACTGTTCATAAATTTATATCACTAGTCCAAGTGCCAAAACCCAACATATAGTCGTATTATTTCAGTTTAATTAATTGATTGCTGGTGCTGGATATATGTGGTTTATGCTTGTTGAATAAATCTTCAGCTAGCCGAATGCCAAGCAGAAAGCCGACATAAACCGGCATATATTCAACACCTTTAACAATCAATTAACTAAACTGAAAATAATATGAATGCACCCGACTCTGAATATACCAACTCAGGTTATAACGAAACGAACAAGGTCTGGCAGAAACGGCTTTTTATAAACATTTAGGTTGGTGGAATTACCCAAAGTGCCAGTGACGTAAATGATCGACATAACCACAGCTAAATAATTTCCACCAATCAGGGGATGGACACTAGATAGTATCATTTTTTTACAAAACTTAATTATATAAAATTTTTCAATCTCATCACATTATTTCATTATATATACTTCAAAACTGATTTCAAGTTGTTATTTGTTATTTTTTTTTAATGTTAAGATAAGTACTTGTGACCTAGGTTTTTATTAATAATATATTTTAATTTTGTGATTGTATTACAAAAGTCACAAAAGGCAATTATGAAAAGAGTGTATAACTAATCATTTATACAACTTTAGTCATTGTTTAATTTAAGTAGTCCATCTGAAGGTTCTACATTAACTATCATATCTAAAACTTATTTGTAAGTTTTTTATTTAAATATTCTAGTTTTTGTCTCTATTCATTTATTTATTTTATCAACTGTTTTAATTTTTACTAGTACAAATATATTATTATTATTAATTCTTTAAAATAATTCACTTATATAAAGAACTTTTGATCTTATATTAAATTTACTAGAGTTTTCTATTATTTAATTTTTAACTAATTTAGTATATTTGTAATTAAAATAACTCTTAAATTTTTATATCTTTGTAAAGTTTATATAATTTCAATAATCTTCTTTACAATTTTACTAATATCTTATACATTTTTGTAAGTTTTTCTATACAACTAATCTAGTTAGTTCTGCATAATGTAACTTTATATTTAGTTCAACTAATAATCAGGTTATAAACTTTTTTATTTAAAATTCTTGCTTATATAGTTTATTTATTTTAAGTTTCTTTTTTTAGATTATAATTTTTGCAAATAATACTATCAAAAATTATATTACTTTTTTATTTAGGATTTTTAAACAAAACTTTTTATAAAGTATATACTTTCTGAATTTATTTAAAGTTAGTTTCGATATAATCAAAATTATAAAGTTACAATCTTAGATATCTTAATTAAGTTGTTAGAATAGAATTATTTTTTAAAATTCTATTATTAATAGGATTTGAATTCTGAATCTATTACTTAAAAGATGATAATATAACTACTAAATTAGGATTACTATTCTCTTTTTAAGTTATTATTAATCTTATATATTTATATTTTTTTTTAACTCTATTTATAAAACAACTTGTTATTAGAAATAAGACAAACAAAAGAATTAGAAGTAGAACTAATTAGAAAACAAGAATTAAATAGTATGATTACAAATTAGTTAGTAGAAATATTGACATGAAACAAAAAGAGAAACAAGAAAAAATATAGTTTTTATACTGATAGAGTATTATACAAAAAAAAAGAAAAAAACAATACAGAAAGAATGGATATTGGTTGGATATAAGTAGAAGAAAAAAAAGATTGATCAGAGGAAGAAACTGCATTGGAACTTAAAAGTTGACCCTCAGCAACAATTGCAAAATTAGCAGCAATATGAACAGTAATTCTAATAGTACTAAAAAGAAAAAGTGCAGAAGTGTTTACAAACAGCATTACAGCATTAAGAAATATTAATAAAGTATTTTAAAATGTAGAAGAGAAAAGAATCTTGAAGAAGAAAAATGCAATATAAATAATGAACATTGTAGGTCTAATCAAAAGCAAGAACATTAAGATAAAAATAACCAAGATTAAAAGTCATAGTAAAAATAAGTAGAACAACAGAGCAAACTCTCTTGTAAAAAAAGAAGCAAATTACTAAAATAAAATATATGTAGATAAAGTTAAATGTAATAGAATAAAGTACTATTTAGAATAGAAAAACAAGAAAATTAACATACCAACAAGACTTTTGTGTAAAATAATAGCAAATGCCAAAATAGGAGTCAGTTGAAAAGAGACAAACCCAATACAAATTTTAGAATCAAAAACAGAAAATACATTATATAATTGGTTAAGTTTTTGAAAAAAAATAAACAGAACAAAAAGAGTTCATTGTATGTTAAGAAAACTTAGTACAAAAAAAGCTACAGCAATCAAGTGCATAATGAATAGCCTACTAACACTTGAAGAGCTAAACAGAAGAAGACCAGAAGTGTACATAACAGCAGAGTGCCAAGTATGTTAAGTTGGAGAAAAAGAGATTTAAGCATATTTAGCAAGAGGTAATGAACAAAAGAATCTGTAAAAGCGGATCCAAAAAGTTGCAATAGCAATAGCATGAAATGAACTCAAAGAAGATGAAAGAAACAGAATTTCACTACAAGTCCTATATAAGATACTATTTGGAGAAACAAAAGTTAAAGAAATCAAAAACAGAAAAGTATTGATAAAGGGACTTATAATGCTGAAAGTAAAAAAAAGACTTAAGCAACTCTTAAGCCAGCAGGCAACACAGAAGTGCATAGATATAGTAACAAGAACAGTATAAAACACCTTCTACAACTAAGTATAAAGGGTATAATGTAAAAAAATACAAGTCTAAAAGAAGAAAATTAATATAACAAACAAAATGAAAAAAGATGCTTGTGTAAGAGAGAAAACAAAGAAGAGAGTAAAGAAAGATAAACAAGCAAAAAAAAAAAAAAAAGAAAGGAAAGCAAAAAAAAGAAGACAAATAAAAAAAGAAGCTTTAAAGACAATAAATATGCTTGTTACAAAAAGAAGAAGACCCTTCTGTTATAGCTTTAAGTAGTTAAACAAGCAGTCTATCTCTAACTAGATAATGTGACAAGTTGCACTTAGGTGCTATTAGGGTAGCCAAATGATGCTAAACTTAAATATTGGAAAATTCTATGTAATTATATAGATATAAGTTTCAAGAATCTTAATAAAATACTAGCATAACTGCTTAAGGTTAAAAAAATAAAATAAAACAACTTATACAAAAAAATTTACTAAAAATTTAAATATTCAACTATTTTAATATAAAGATAAGACCTTGCTTATATCTTTATTAGTAATTTTAGTTATATATATTAATATATTATATATTAAGATATACTTAGATTATAAAATACAAATAAAAACTATATACAAAAATTAAAGATCAAATAATATTAGTTATAATTTAAATTAACTAAGATAATTATGATTCATCTAAATTTGTAATATTAGAATATAATTATAAAATATATTATAATTAATTCAGAATATTAATTATATGTTAATTTTTTTTTTTTTTTTTTGGTATTAAGGTGACCTCTTTGGTCTTTTGACTTTTATTAATCACTTGTCGGTATT
>CAJVQA010010491.1:0-11350 GCA_910591915.1 Cetraspora pellucida | reverse complement strand
GCTTCTTTGGGGCCGGGCGCACATGTTTCAGATGGATCGTCATGGGCACCTCTAATTAGGTAAGTATGCCACAATGATGTCCATTTCGCAGGTGTCGGTTTTACCTCTGACAATATATCTAAAGTAGCACCCTGGATAAAATTAAAAAAAAATAATTTCAGGGGCTTAATTTTAGCCAGATGCGACATATACATATGGGAGCCTGTCAATAGAAAAGACCCAAAAATTTTCTAAGTAAATATTTTCTCAAGTTTAGAATAAAATATTTTAATAATTATTAAAGCAAATCTTATAAAAATTTTTTTTATTTTAATTTTAATAAGTTATAGATTTAAATAAAAAAATTTTTATTAAATTTGATAAGATTATTATTGAGATATTTTAATTTAAAAATAAAAAAAAATTTACTAAAACAGATTTAGGCCTTTTCTATTGACAAGCTCCCATATATTATTGCATTCTTACGTTAAGATATAATCCAACACATCTTGGCACTTATTTTCAGATGATGCACATCACCATCAACCTGTTATTTGAGTACATGCCAAATTGGTTTTTAGGTCAAGTTAAACTTGACCTGATTCAAAAATACCCCTAGCAAATTTTTAGGGTAGTGCGGGTCAGAATTATGTAGGGTTTTTTAATTGCTTATTTTGACTCAGGTCAAGTTTAATTTGACCTAAAAGCCAATTTGGCCCATAACACACATTATAATTTGAGGTGCTTCAGTTGTAAATAGTGTTACGGCTAAACCGATACTTTTGGCCGTGCGAAGCTTCCGAAACCTCTGAAACCTAGTTTCGCCCAAGGCTCCAGATCCGTAACTGGGCGAAATGTCTGAAACGTCTGAAACGTCCGAAACTGATGAAACTGATGAAACTGGTGAAACTTTATTTATTAGTACAGGCCTAATAAGGTGCTTAAATTTATTTGCTGACATTAGTGTTACCGCCTAAACCAAAATTTCCCGGTTTAGGTTTCGTCTTTCGCCACTAGTACTTTAAAGAAGTCGAGAGTAGATTTGGGCATAAAATTATGAGATGATTGTAGGACATAAAAATAAGTTTCGAATCAACTGAAACTTTACAATTAATTATGAGAAATTTAAGTTTAAAACAGACCTAGAATGTACCGAAATAGATTGTCCTCCAATTCACTCCTAATAAGTATCTAAAACTTTTTTAATTAATGAAATTCTTTTACGTTTAATAAATCACTGATTGCTAAACTTTTTTTAATCAAAAATTCACATCATGCCTTAAATTGTAACTTCAGGTGCCTGAATTTACTGAATTATCCACTGAAATTAGATCTTGTGGTGAAGTTAGACAAGAGTAACTTCAGACGATATCAACTTCAGGTGCAACATTTGCCATATATAACTCTATGGTAACTGATAAGTAATAATGGAAGGGTATATTTATTCAATCAATCCAATTATGAAATGAGATATTGCAATTTTGATTTTCTTGCTATACCTGATCTTAAAATCTAATTGAGTCGTTGCGCAGAATTTTTCGGAGGTAATCTTGGTTAGTTTAAGTTACATTACCTGCCATGGCTGGCAATATCCAGTTAAACAACTAATAATAATATCTTTCTGTAACCTAATGTAACTGGAACTTTCGATTAAAATTTGATTAATGAAAGTATGTACCACAAGTTACCATACGTATTACACTGCAACAATAAAATCTGAAATCTGTACAACTATAGTTTTCGGCCTTTACCCATCATTAACGTTAATACTGTGTTAACAATTTAAGGGTAAACGCATTTGAAAATGGAGAATTGGATAGATAATTTTGAGCAATACAGTAATACATTTCCTACTTATCATTTTGAAGAACTTGAGACCGATGGTACGATAATATCTAGTAATAGCTGCAAGGTCTTTTCAAAAAAGTACAATAAAACTATGATTTTAAGAAGGCTAGTTTTTTTTCAAAAGTATACATTAGAAGATTTTATTAATGATGTAAGGATATAATAAGAAAATATCAACTATTATAAAACTTATCATTTATTAATATACATATTAATATGATTATTATTTAGCTAAAACGATGCAAAAAGTTAGACTTACATGAAAATATTTTAAAATTTATAGCGATTATTAAACAAAGCATAAATGAAATTATACTTGTCCATGAATATGCATTTGATGGAACACTTTGTCAATATGTAAAACAAAATTTTAACAAAATTAATTGGAATGATAAGTTACGCCTTGCAAAACAGATTATTAGTGCCGTAAAATGCTTACATGAAAACGATTTGATTCATTTGAACTTGGTATTCTTTGATTTTTTTTAAAAAAATTTTAACCAACTATAATTTAATATTAATACTTTTTTTTTAATTATTTAGAATTCCAGAAAAATATTTGTCAATAAAGGGGATATTAAGCTTTATATATTTCAGGATCAGAATACATTACCGAATGCGTTTAAATATATTCAGTATATAGATCCTCAATATTTACAAAATATGGAAACTTACAAACTTAACAAAAGTTCCGATATATATAGTATTGGAGTCCTTCTTTGGGAAATTTCAAGCGGAATTATTCCATTTAAAACTGAATTGTACTGTATTTCCAATCTATTAAATGAAATTGTTAATGGTAAACGTGAAGTTTCAATGCCTGGAACACCCCAAAATTATATTAAGATATATACAGGTAGAATCATATACTAAGATTTTGTGTGACTAATAACATAATATTATTATTTATATAGAAATTTATCTTTTTTTTAGAATGTTGGCAACATAATTCAAATAAACGACCCACTGTTCAGCATATTTTTAATGATTTAAATAATATTAACTATAATGAAATATTAATAATTAGTAACGAAAAAACATTTACAGAATGTAATAAGAATGAGAACAACGATTTACCAATGTCAGAAATGGAAATTTCAAATTCAACAGAATTGTTAAACTATTATACTAATTTGCATAATAAGACAACAAAAGAATTAATGTTAATTTCTTCAATTATAAAAATATTAAGTGAAAATAGTATGATTAACGATCAGAATGATCTATTAAATTTAACCAGTTCCTTATCAACCTTAAATATTGTTGAAACAATTCCAATATCTCTAGTTAATGCGAGTAATCAAAATCATATTGACATTCAATTCCTTTATGACTTAAATAAATTATTTATAACACAATTTAATATACAAGGTGCTACAAAAAATTCAGTCGGTTCTGTAATTTGTTGCTTGAAAAAACATATAGTTGAACATAACAAAAATTCAGAAGATATTCTCGAACATTACAATAATTATAAGTTTAAATACTATTTTACAAGCATTATTGGATTCTTTTATGAGTATGGAATTGGAACAATCGTCGATTATCACAAGGCATTTGATATGTATAGACAAGCAACTGAAAATTTTAATACTTCAACCAAGGTAGACAATTTACTTAAAGAAAATCAGATTATTGGATTGATATCTTTAGGTTTACTTTATATTTATGGAAAAGGTGTCATAGCAGATCAACGAAAGGGGCTATATTCATTTTTAAAATCAACTGCCAAAGGTTCAATTTCTGGGAAATATTATATTGGACAATGTTATGATAACGGTTATGGTGTTATTAAAAGTCTATCCCATTCATTTAATTGGTATTTAAAATCTGCAGGGGAAGGAAATGCAAGTGGACAAAATGCAGCTGGACATAGCTTAATGCACGGTGACGGAACCAATATTGATAAAGAAAAAGGTTTGAAATGGTTTATGAAATCAATTGAAAATGGAAATTATTTTGGACATTGCAATGCTGGTTGTTATTATGAAGGCATAGGAGATTATGTAGGAGCTTTTGAGTACTATTTAAAATCTGCAGAAGGAGGAAATTGTATAGGGCAGTATAACCTTGCTCGTTGTTATAGTAATGGAGTAGGTACTTGTGCAGATGAAAAGTTAGCCTTTGAGTGGTATTTGAAATGTGCAGAAGGAGGAGATACTTGGGGACAAAACAGTCTTGCTCGCTGTTACCAAAATGGCATCGGAACATCTATAGATGATAAGAAAGCTTTTGAATGGTATTTGAGATCAGCAGAGGAAGGGGATAGTTTGGGACAATACGAACTTGGTTTATGTTACCAATATGGCATCGGAATTTCCATAAATGAAAAGAAGGCATTTGAATGGTATTTGAAATCAGCGGAAGGAGGAGAAAGTCTTGGAAAAGAATGTCTTATTATTTGTTACCAAAATGGTATAGGAATTTCTTTGGATAATGAAAAAGCTCAAGAATGGTCGAATAAACTTTGATCACAATAATATGATTTAATAATTATGTTTATAGAATACAAATCATACAAAGTTATGGTATCATTATTTATTAGACTTTATATTTTAAAATATACTTATTTTTTATTATGTGCACAAACATAACGGGAAAGTATTATTATTAAGTATCTAAACACAGCCTGGATATTATTCTTTAATAACAACCCACAATCCGGGTAGTTATTATAAAATTTCTACGATTTAAAAAAATTAGTTTAAAATCTAAGAAAATTTTAACTTTACAATTAGTAAAGTTAAATTTAAAACCAGTATAGTGAATCCTTGAATATTATCCTCTTGCTGAGTTGTTGCGAAATAGATAAAGTAACTGGGATCGAGATCGAGATCGGGTAAATTATTTAGCCTGGCCTGGTCTCCATTTTATTCTTATTAATATTTCGTTGTCATGTTTATTGTCATGTTAACTGTCAATTTCGTTATTTCCGTGTTATCGTTTATTATTCTTTCAATTTTATGAATTTTGGACGAATCTCTATAAGTTGAATAAAAAACTTGCGATTTTATAAAAGAATGTTTTTCGTTTTTTTAATAGTACCTGTACAATTAAAAGAGAAAAAGATATTTGAATTATTAATTTAATATCATTTTATGTAAATTTTAATTAGTTCGAGCTAATGACATATTTTATCATGTGTAATTAGTTAATTAGTGGATTAATCCAAGACAGTGACAACGGTTGATATTGATCAGCCTCGTAAGCGGCTGTCAGCAGGGACAGTGAAACTATTCCTACTTTTCAAAAGATTCGCAATACAGTACGAAAAAACCTAGAACATAACAAGGAAATAATTTACGGAATTATGGAATCTAAGAACTTAAAAAAGAAAAGTCACTTTTGAAGTTGGCAATTATGTCAAGGTTCCAGTTCCAAAAATTGATCGATCTAATACTGATCGAAAATTTTTGCCCTGTAAAGTATTCCACATATAATATGGGATGATCAGAATTTAATTCTGAACAACTTTAATTAAAAGCTCAAAAGTAAAAAATCATCTCAGTATTGAAATCGGGCGATACGGCGAGTCAGTCACTCCACAATACAAAACTTCGTGTTACCTAGTCGAAAAGAGGCGTTTAGATTTGGTCGGTGGTTTGGGTCCGTAGGTGAGTGTTTCTTCTTTACTTGTCTTGCGTTTTCCTTCCCTTGAACTTACTAACTCTATTCCTCAATTACCTCACTACGTCGGGTAATTGGACAACACGTATAACCACACTATCCTCAGTCCTTCGGGATAGTGAAACGATACTACCACGGCTGATCCTGGTACTTTAGGATACAACAGCCGGATGGAGGTTTAACAATACTACGGGATAGAACAGACAATTGCAAGAATCGGGTTTATGGTCTGGAGATTTAGCGATTAGTTAATGTAGCAAGGGAGGCGTTTAAGTATTTATTATTATGTAAGGGTCAGGTATTATTTTTATAAAGCAAAGGACGTGTCTCTCCTCCCTTAGGGCCTTTTTGGCCTTTATTTATAAGAACCATTTACTATATACATTTTCGCGGTCTATACTAACGTTGTCTACGATTATAATGATTACGACTATATTAGTGTTCCCTCCATTACCGACTACGTTACTTACTTCGCCCTTTTCGTCGGAAAGGACTTTTCCTACATTTCGGTCCTTTCTGACGATTCTGACTTTTCTAGCCGGGTCACCCATATTTGGTTAGCCGTGTCACATGGCATGTGACTCAGCCAGATAACAGTATTTAGCAAATTGACTATGAATGATTATGACCGTTCGTGACCGAACCCATCCCTAGCCATGACACATATATTATAATTCGAGGTAAATAGTGTTACGGCTAAACCGAATTTTTGGCCAGGCGAAGCTTCCGAAACCTCTGGAATCTAGTTTCGCCCAAGACTCCAGGTCCGAAACTGAGCGAAATGTCCGAAACGTCCGAAACTGGTGAAACTTTATTTACTAGTATCTCTAGCAAAATCAGGTACGTACATACATAATATGGTAAATTTATTTGCGACATTTGTGTCACCGCCTAAACCAAAATTTCCGGTTCAGGTTTCGTCTTTCGCCACTAGTACTTTAAAGAATTCGAGAGTAGATTTGGGCATAAAATTATGAGATGATTGTAGGGCATAAAAATAATTTTAGAATCAACTTAAAATTAAGCTTTAAAATTAATTATGAGTAATTTAAGTTTATTGCAGACCTTATAATAGACCGAAATATATTGTCCTCCAATTCACTCCAAATAAATATCTAAAGCTTTTTTAATTTCTGGTGAAGAAAGAAATTCTTTTACGTTTAATAAATCACTGCTAAATATTTCTTAATCAAAAATCCACTTCATGTCTTAAGTCGTAACAGCTTTAAATAATATCTTATATATTAATACTTTAAACAACAGAATACTGTAACTTAATGCAACTGAACTTTCAATTAATGAAAGTATGTACCACAAGTTACCATACGTATTACGCTGCAACAATAAAATCTGTACAACTATAATTTTCGGCCTTTACCCATCATTAACGTTAATACTGTGTTAACAATTTAAGAGTAAACAGCATTTTAAAATGGATAATTGGATAGATAATTTTGAGCAATACAGTAATACATTTCCTTACTTATCATTTTGAAGAACTTGAGACCGATGGTACGATAATATCTAGTAATACCTGCAAGGTCTTTTCAAAAAAGTACAATAAAACTATGATTTTAAGAAGGCTTGTCTTTTTTCAAAAGTATACATTAGAAGATTTTATTAATGATGTAAGGAGATAATAAGAAAATATCAACTATTATAAAACTTATTATTTATTAACATACGTTTAATATGATTATTATTTAGCTAAACCGATGCAAAAAGTTAGACTTACATGAAAATATTTTAAAATTTATAGCGATTATTAAACAAAGCATAAATGAAATTATACTTGTCCATGAATATGCATTTGATGGAACACTTTGTCAATATGTAAAACAAAATTTTAACAAAATTAATTGGAATGATAAGTTACGCCTTGCAAAACAGATTATTAGTGCCGTAAAATGCTTACATGAAAACGATTTGATTCATTTGAACTTGGTATTCTTTGATTTTTTTTAAAAAAATTTTAACCAACTATAATTTAATATTAATACTTTTTTTTTAATTATTTAGAATTCCAGAAAAATATTTGTCAATAAAGGGGATATTAAGCTTTATATATTTCAGGATCAGAATACATTTCCCAATGTGTTTAAATATATTCAGTACACAGATCCTCAATATTTACAAAATATTGAAACTTACAAACTTAACAAAAGTCCCGATATATATAGTATTGGAGTCCTTCTTTGGGAGATTTCAAGCGGAATAATTCCATTTAAAAGTGAATTATACTGCATTTCCAATCTATTAAATGATGATAAACGTGAAATTTCAATACCTGGAGCACCTAAAAATTTTATTAATATATATACAGGTAGAGTTATATACTAATATTTATTTGGACTAATAATATATTATTATTATTTATATAGAAGTTTATCTTTTTTTTTAGAATGTTGGCATAATTCAAATAAACGACCCACCGTTCAGCATATTTTTAATGATTTAAATAATATTAACTTTAATGAAATATTGATAATTAGTGACGAAAAAACATTTACAGAATGTAATAAGAATGAGATCAAAGATCAACCAATGTCAGAAATGGAAAGATTAAATTCAACAGAATTTTCAAACTATTATACTAATTTGCGTAATAACACAGCAAAAGAATTAATGTTAATTTCTTCAATTATAAAAATATTAAGTGAAAATAGTATGATTAACGATCAGAATAATTTATTAAATTTAACCAGTTCCTTATCAACTTTAAATATTGTTGAAACAATTTCAATATCTCTAGTTAATGCGAGTAATCAAAATCATGACTTAAAATAAATTATTTATAACACAATTTAATATACAAGGTGCTACAAAAAATTCAGTCGGTTCTGTAATTTGTTGCTTGAAAAAACATATAGTTGAACATAACAAAAATTCAGAAGATATTCTCGAACATTACAATAATTATAAGTTTAAATACTATTTTACAAGCATTATTGGATTCTTTTATGAGTATGGAATTGGAACAATCGTCGATTATCACAAGGCATTTGATATGTATAGACAAGCAACTGAAAATTTTAATACTTCAACCAAGGTAGACAATTTACTAAAAGAAAATCAGATTATTGGATTGATATCTCTCAGTTTACTTTATATTTATGGAAGACGTGTCATAGCAGATCAACGAAAGGCACTATATTTATTTTTAAAATCAACTACCAAAGATTTATGGGAAATATTATATTGGACAATGTTACGATAATGGTTATAGTGTTATTAAAAGCTTATCCAATTCATTGAATTGGTATTTAAAATCTGCAGAGAAAGGAAATGCAAGTGGACAAAATGCAGCTGGACATAGCTTAATGCTCGGTGACGGAACCAATATTGATGAAGAAGAAGGTTTGAAATGGTATATTAAGGGCGTTCTCAAGCGCCTCAATCAATGGATCAAAAAGTGTCGGGAAATAAATGTTATTTAGCGGAAAATATTTAAAATTAATCGTGTTTATCATTACGATGAATATACATAACGTGATAAAGCTTATTACGAAAATATGATATTTTTATTTGTAAAAAATATTGAAATGATTGTGTCATTTAAATAAATGAACTTTTTTTCCACAAACCATCTTTTTTTTATCACTGACTTGAAAAATTCTACAATTAATTGAGTTTTCAAAGAGACTGCACAAGTAAATTGCCATGGATCATCATGTTCAGCAATGAATTATTATTTTACTTCTCGCATTAAAGGTTTTTATGAATAAAAAAAATCTGCAAGCCCAAAAAACAATAGCTGACACCTATCATCTCTTAGCTTATACTTATATAGCAACAAATTCAACTATTTCATCAATAATCTCTTTATCTAATACAATAACTCAATGTCAATGAAGACCTAAAACTAGTGGATTTTGGATTGACATTTTTCCATATTTAACTGACAATGAGGGTTATAATTCTTTCTGTCATCATTTTCATATTATTCTCTCAACATTTAATGCTATTGTTTCTCGATTAGAAAAATATTCTGTTTTTAAATCTGAAGTTTTTAATGCAACACCTGTATGGAAGCAAATTGCTATTGTTTTGTGGTATTTAATCAATAGAGCAGATGTATGAGTTTTAGAGCAAACTTTAAAGTAAGTCAAAGGTCTTTTATTCATTTTACAGATTGATTTTTGAAAACATTATTGGATTTGAAACAAGAAAGAATAAAGTGATTACAAGATATACAACTAGTAACAATTATTTAAAAATTTGAACATAGAATAACTGGTTTAGAGTATAACTTATCTAATGTTATTGATACAATGGATGGGTCACATATACCTATTCATCCTTTTGTTAATAATGATTCATGTTTTATAAATCATAAAAGTCTTCTTGGAGTTGCAGTTCATATATATATGTTGGAGAGATGAGTTAGTATCATTATTTTAATATAATTTAATATAAATATGAATATATAAATATGTATAAGGTTTGTAATGAAGATTTTCTAAACTATATATTAGATTTTAAAATTAATTATAATATGATCAAAAGATTCAAAACAATGTTTGTTCTATTAAAAATTATTAATAATTTAAAAAAATATAAAAAATCATTATTATATTATAACAAAAAAAATTTTATTAAACAATTTTATTATATAACTATCTTTTTTTAAATTATAACTTTAACTTAGTCTTTATTATTAATTTTGTACATATTTATGATATGCTATTTATATATTTTTAAATTTATTTATTTTAAATTTCTAATTATTAAATTATTTTAAAAAGAAGTATATATGATTCTATTTATCAAAATCAATTTATCAACCTTCATAAAAAAATTCTATTTCTAAAACTAACTAATCTAAACTTCTATACAGATACTTTCATACTTAATTCACAAACAGATAACATCTCTATATACATTGCTTGGATTCTTGAAAAGGATATACAGATCAAATTTAATATCTCTATAACTTATGCATCAAACTTTATATAAGCTAAACTAATAATACTCATCTATTTATTTCTTATTCTATCTGCCAATTATTCAATTTATATTCATCTCAACAGTTTATCTACTATTTAAACACTTATAAACTTATATCTTATTACTACAATTTACAAACTAAACAAAATAATTAGCATATACTAAACTATTTAATCAAACTTAAAAACATCAATTACATTATATATAAAGTCAAATTATATTCAAAAAATACTTTATATAATATAACTGATTCATTAACTAAACAAAGTATTAACAAAACTAAACTAATATTTAATACTCAAAAAATACTTTATATAATATAACTAATTCATTAACTAAACAAGGTGTCAATAAAACTAAACTAAAATTTAATTTTGATTACTTCTATCTACCTACTTTCTATTTTTAATTTTTGATTTTTTTTTAAATATTAAGGTAAGTACTTGCAACCTAGGATTTTATTGATAGTACATTCAGCTAATAGTTGCATTACAACTACAGAGGGCAACCATAGAAAGAGTGTACAACTAGCCACTCGTACAACTTTAGTCATTGTCTAATTTAAGTAATCTGCCTGAAGGTTTTATATTAGCTGCCATACCTTGGACCTGCTTGTAGGTTCCCTATTTAACCACTCTGTTCCTGTATCCACCCATCTACCTACACCTACCAAGATGTCCTGGTCGATACTAGTTCAAATATGCCATGGTCATTAAGTCTTTAAAGCAGTTCACTCATATGGAGAACCTTTGATCTTATACTAAATCTTTCAGAATCTTCTGTATCCCATTTTTACAGCTGACCTGGTATCGCTATGGCTGAGACCAATACTGGCAGTCAGGGCATACCATTAAACTGCTATGTCCTTATAGAGTTCACCCCAACCCTAGTACTGACTTCACAACATATCCCTACTACTTTGGTATTCAATTCAAGTTCCACCAAGCTC
>CAJVQA010010490.1:0-11353 GCA_910591915.1 Cetraspora pellucida | reverse complement strand
CCTTAATAAGTATTTAGTATAATATTATTAATTAATATTTAATGTTAATTATGCACAATGCTAATAATAGTTGTAGTGAAACAAATCTCATTTCTGATTATAATTTCTCTGATATTAATATTAATATGGATACCTTATTTGAAATTTAAGACTTATTTTTATCAGAAATTAATATGAAAACACAAAGCTTATCTGAAATCTTAAAAAATAATAAAAATTTTACAAGAAAGTAGCGATTCAGAGTGTTTAGTATCAGAAGGCTTTTCTGATTGTGATAGAGCTTTAAATGATTTTCTTAGCTCCAAAGATTTTGATGATTATTCAGATCACTCTATATATAAAGGTTTTTTTAATCGTAACAGATTTTTAAATGATTTTCTTAGTTCTAAGAGCTCTGAAGACAATTATTCAAATTATTTTCAAAATGGTATAGTTTTTTATTTTATTATTTATTATATTTATTTATTTTTATTATTTTTTTTAAAACTGAAATAAATTTATATTTTGTAATATTAGATATAGAGTTAGATATATTAGAGGAATTGGCTATTGCATTAAGATTATTTAAAATGAAAGTTTAATATAATCTAACTGATAAAACTTTTCAACAAACTATAATTGTGGTTAATACTATGCCAGTTAGTTTATATATTGTTAAAAAAATGTTAAAATTGATTGTAGATATTAAACCTTTATGGATAGATATGTGTGTTAACTCATGCTATGCATATACTAAAGACTATCAAAAATTATTGAGGTGTCTAGTTTGTAAGTCAAATCGGTATTATTACCAAAAAAAAACAAGAAAACCACATTAGCAGTTTGTATATTTTTCATTTGCACAGTGGCTTATCATTCAATATAGAGATTCTAATCATGCTGCAGAATTTAAATACAGAGCTAATTATGTATTACATAGGAATAATAACTAAATAGGTAATATTTTTGATAGTATACATTATAAGGAATTAGTAAAAAATAGATATTTTCAAGATGAACAGAATGTGACACTAATAGCTTCAACTAATAATTATCAGATATTTAGAAAGAAGACCAATGACTGTTGGATAGTGTTGGTATTTAATGCAAATCTGACTCCTGAAAATTAAGTTAAGAAAAAAAATCTTTTGATCATTCTAATTATACCTGAATCAAAAAAACCAAAAGATCTTAATACTTATCTCTTTTCTATAATCAAGGAATTACAAAAATTAGAAGGTAAATCTACTTATATTAAGTTATAATATTTATTATAATTTTATATTATCTATTTATATGTTATTATTATTAAAACCTATTTTTCTTCTATCTTAAAGAAAAATTAAATATTTTATATTCTATTAATCTATCTAAAAGAATAAAAGTAATAAAAATAATAAAAATAATAAAAGTAAAAAAGTAATAAAAGTATGAAAAATAAGATTTTTCTTATTTTTTATGTGACCATTTACTTGGATAGGCAACAGAACCTAAATTTAATGATTGATTATATATTAAATATTATGTATGATTATAATAACTGTAATACCAATTCTGGGGCTCACTATAAGTAATTTATTATATTTAATAAACTTTATTTGATAATTAGATTTAGTTTATTTAATAAAAAACAAAGTTAGGAGTGTGGAGAACTAGTGAAGTAGTTAGGTTGTTAACCCCCAAATAGTAGTTTGGGTGTTCAAATCCTATCAATAGTGGAAATTTGAATACACATCTATGTAATATTTATATTATGACAACTGTTACTAATGATTGGGTTAGGATACCTGTAATAGTGGTTACATTAGCATAACTGACAGGTCATGGGCTTTTGTGCAATGTTGGAGTTATACAGAAAAATACAAACTGACAAATCAGACAGTACAAACACTAGATAAGTTCTTGTAGTCATATAAATCTGTTGAAATTAGGTAACAAGAAGTTCATTTGAAAAGACCTGAGTAGAGAGGTAGCTGAATCTTCAATGACTCTATTGTAAAGGTTAGTTTAGTAAAATGGATACCAAGGTCTAGTACCTAGTTGTAGTAACAAGATAAACAAGAACTTCTGAGTTGGAAATCTCAGAAATATCATCAATCAGGCTTCTAGAACAAACTGGAGAAAAAAGATATCAGGCTGATCCAATATAATGATGGACTAGTCATAGTCCTATATGAGCTATTTGAATTAGGAGTTTGGTAAAAAAATAAGAGAAAAGGCAAGAGTATACTAAAGTACCAGGATTATACTGTAAAATAGATACTAGGGTCTAAGTGAACTTTATAAGAATATAGCAGTTTAATAGTTAAGTCCTAATTGCAAGTGTTGGTTCTGACATAATGATATCTAAGTCAGCTGTAAAAATGGGTATAAAAGGCTCTGGAAGTTTATTTTGAGGATAAATTAATCCTAAGGTTGAGATGATGATCTGGGCATCTGAGTATGACCCAGTGAGTTAACACAGATTACAGTTTAGAGTATTTAAAATGGAACATCCAAGCAGGGATGTTAGGTACAGCAATTGATGAAGAACCTTCGAGTGGACTCCTTAAATAGGTAATATAGAAAAGTTATATGTGTAACCAATTGTACACTCTTCTGTAATGGTTCATTGAATCACAATACCAATAAGTGATTAATAAAAGTCAAAAGACTAAAGAGGTCACCTTAAAAAAAAAAAAAAAAAAGCAAAGTTTTATATATACTAAAATTAATATTTAAATTTATATTAAATACCAATTTCTCCTTTATAGATTATTACAAAAATTATATAATCTTAATTAACTTAAAAAGTACTACGTAGAATTTTATGATCTTTTTTTTATTAAAAGAATAGTTTAATAAATTTCTAATTTTATTTTTAGCTTCATATCTTATTTATTTAGCTTTATACAAATTTTTAAAAAAATGCCCATAATAATATGGTACTCCACTGTATATATATTATTATAAATATGTACCGATAATATAATTATCTCGCATTCAAACGATTTCAATTGTTTAGTTCATAGTCATTTTCGAATATTCATAATTCAGAGTATTGCAATCTGAGTTCTTGAAACCATGACCAGAATTTAAATTAAGTTAGCAATATATCATGCAAATTCGGATTTTTTTTCCAAATTTCATGCGTATCGTAATTTTCAGAATTTCTTATGAGTTTTCGGAATATTTCAGAATCTATAAAAATTTTGCCCATATTATAGTGGCATGTTAGCATTAGAATATATTCAAAACGTGATAACAATAATACCTACCATTTTAATAAATACGTGCATAGTAATTAGATAAACTACCAACATCATATTGCTTTGCCGGCTTTATAAATATATGCTAGCATTGCATTGCTTTGCTGGTGTTATATCAAATCTAATATATTAAAATTAGTGAGATCTTATGAATGTCAACGATCCTCGCATATTAATGTATCTATATTTATGCATGGTTGTATATCTATTATATTAAAATTCTTTGTTTCTGGATTTATAAAATATCCCAAAATTTGATTAGGCAATAATATATATTAGAAAAACGTTACATTGCTAAATTGTTTCAAACTTCCATTAATTGGTCCCTTTATTTTTGTGACTTTATAGAGACTACGTAATGGAACTTTTGAAACACCCAGTATAGTATCCCTTTTGTAATTAGTACCTGGAGTACTATATATCATCAAATTGTTTTTTTAAAACTTTATGTAGCCCTATAAAGTTATATAAACATCATATAAAATTTTTATATAGGCCTACGAGCCCAATGTAAACATATATAATAAGAATTTTTATATGTAAACTATGTAAGTTTTATGTATATTTTTATTTATTATTTATATAAATGTAAAATCCATATAAATTTTATTTATATCTATATAGAAGTGATTTAATTTACTTTAGCTATTTCTCAAAGTGGCTAAGGTAATCACCGATCGATTACTAAGTAAAAATGTTCAATATGCTCGAAAACCTTCCCAAACCCTAATTTAAACTTTAAAATCTAATCCTAGATTTAATATTTAAGTTAAAATTTTTTTGCTATTTTACATAATTCTATATAGAAAATATATATAGATTTATAGAAATAGATATATAAATCTACATTGGGTTTATAAAATTTTTATGAACCTGCATAAAAATTCTACATAAAAACATGTAGTAGTGATGTACGAGTAATTAGGGCGTTCTTTGTCAGTTATGCCGGGTCTTTGATAAGTCCCTAGACATGACCTTTTTACTAATAAATTTAATAGTTCTAATAATCAAAGTGATTAAAAAAAGTTCTGTCTAGAGACTTTATGACTACTAATTATATATGTAGACTGAAAAAATTACATTTAAACTTGAAGCGAAGCGACGGTCTTATGTCGAAGATCACGCGACTAAATCGGTCACCCATGGTTCACGTTTTCCGGGTCTAGCAATATAATAATTCGTTATATCAAAATATGTATACATAGTTCGACATAGTTTTAGGCTGGTAAAAAGGAGTTCATATGCAGAATATAAAAATCTATTACAATCATACTCCTTATAATCACCTTCTATATAAACAAATTCATTAATAAACTTATAAAAAATACTTGTATATAAGCACATATTTTTTGCTTAAAACAAACTGCGTGATTATAATTGTATTTGAGTTCAGTATAACCAGCTTAAATTATTATAAAAAATTGGTTATGCCAAATCTAGTTCGTTATGGTTCGATTTCAGTATAAGCAGGTTCAGTATATCCAGAGTCGACTGTATATAATAGAGAAGGAATATAAAAATGAAGAAACGGGAGATGACAGGTTACACGTGAATTTCCCTATGACGTGCCGAGTAACATATGAGAAATGAAGTGATATTTTAAATCTGCAATGCAATTATATAACCGTTGTGCATATATTTGCAGCATTAGGTTTACGGTAAAGACAAAATTCTTGCACGTCTTGAATGTATGCTGGGGTTATGGTGCAGATTTCTTGAACTATGAATCAGGTTTCAAGATCAGATAACTTAACACTATCAAGTAAATTCAAAACAAACCTTCATTTTGTCAAAAATTACCACCTCTCCAACTCTAACATAAATGAGCTTTAAAATATCTTTGCTGTGCCACAAAGCTGGCACACATTCAAATAATACAAAATTATTAAAATTATTTAAACCTCGTTGCTATAAAGATTACCATTCATATTTAAGGTAGAATTAACAAAGTAGTGAATCATTTCGGAAAATCTTTTTATTGTGTAAAATTTTTGACAAAACAGATGTTTGCTTTGAATCTTTCCGAACATACCACGTTATATATGATCCTAAAAATTTATTTGTCCTTCGGAGATCTGTGACACTATACATCACATGCCCAATAGTGCGACAACCTATATATTTACTAAATGCAATACCGATACTTCTCACATCTTTTGTTCCTGGTTTTGCGTAACAATGTCGCGCAGCTATCTTATGGGATAATCTTCATGATCCCGATACATAATTGACCTATTTCCAAAAAATTCGTTAAATAATAAGGGGCTTGTATGACTATAAGGCGGAGTAGTATCGAATGTTTCGGCTGAACGGGAGATGAACAGTTTAGCTCCAGCTGTAACCTTGTTAATTCATAGAATTTCAATCTAGATACAATTTTACAATTAAACTAATACATGTAGATAATAAATTTATTTAATGGACGGGTCTGAGTTTTATCCACCTGATCATACTGGTTTCAGTGTGCTTCAACGTACTGTACTACAAAATTAAGTCTGCCGCACAAAAGCAATACAAGATATAGAAAGTTGACATAATATAACTATGCAACCTAAAGAAGTTGATACTTACTTTCTAACAAAAATTCGGCTTATTATAAATGACGAGAATTGGGAAAAAATAAATAAATCAAAAGATGGCAACTATTCAACTATTCGTTGACACGTCTGGAAAACTAACTTTAAGAACAAGCAAATTTAAATCCAAAATTCAGATAACTTTACTAACTTTCAGAACTGAATACATTAACAACGTACAAAATAATGACGTCCAATTTTGGATACAACCGTTAACATTTAATGTAGCAGATATATCTAAGCAGCAATCGAATTGTAAATCAGGATCTTCATTATTGTACGTACTTAGAGACCTCTAAAAGCTGAAAATGATGTATTGGTTAATAGACATTCATCTAAGTTGCAAACATATAAATCTGTTCTACTACTTTCCCTTTGACCTACATTTCAGATTATAAATTTAATAGTGTCATATTTACAACCCTAAATAACATCGTATTATACTCTGTAATAACTTTAAAATCATATACTCGTCAGTAATTTTTTTAAAAGAAACATAATGTCTGACTTTAATGAATCGAACAGAACAAATCAGGAAGTTCACGTAACTCAACCGTCGACTCAAAAAAGTAGAGGGATGATGATGTTACGACTTTTTTTAACAATGTTTATCGATATTGCTTTACCATTAATTCTTTATTATATCCTTTCAAAATATATACCAACTATCTGGGCGCTAGTAATATCAAGTGTCCCACCTGCAATTTCAGTTATTGTTAATTTTATCCTTCGCAAACAAGTAAACCCTATAGGAGTACTCGTTATAATTGGATTCATTGTCGGAGTTATATTGTCATTAGTTCAAGCCGATCCAAGATTATTCTTACTACGTGAATCACTTGTCACTGGTGTATTTGGTTTGGCATTCGTTATCACCTTGATTCCAATCAAAATCAGATCATTCGAAATGCGCCCCTTATTATATTATAATAGTAAAAATTTAGAAGTGGGTGATCTTAAAGGTTTAACAGAAGATGAACCTATTCCTGAACGTTGGGAAAGGCATTGGAGATCTTATCCTAAGTTTCGACTAACTTTCATCGTTTTGACGGCTGTTTGGGGACTTGGATTACTTATTGAAGTTTCAGTCCGTATAATAATTATTTATAATACAGCAACAATTGACGATGCAGTTTATTTTGGAAGTATTTTTCTATATAGTTGGTTGAGTTGTTTAACTCTATTTACATTCATTTTTTCAAGATATATGCAAAAGAAAGGTGAAAGCGAAAGATTACGAAAAGAACAGGAGGCCGCAGTTAAATAATAGGTTTCACCTACCTACATTCCTTTTTTTTTTATTGGTCTTATTGATTTTGAAGTTTGTTTACATTTATATGCTTTTAAATTTAGAATTAAATCAGAATATATAGAGATTGTAAAGACATTCGCCATTTTATTGATCAATTCTAACAGTCGATTTTATATATTCAATTTTGATTGTCTCTATATGTATTAGAACTTATATCCTAAATAATTGAAGTACATCGCATTCGAATTTCTAGATTAAAATAAAATACTAGCTATTAAATATCTAAAAAAATTATATTCGATAGTTTCTTATAATTTTAAAATTTTATGTTAATAATAATCAAGTAGTTTATTTCGAAAGAGTTTTAATTATGACAGTATGTTTTTAAAAAGAAATTCAATGTAATAATGTAATAATATTGACTTAAATTTCCATTAATTAATTTATTTTATAAATATATCATATGAATAATAATAAATTAATTTAGTTATCTCCCGGATGTTATTCAAGAATTCAAGTCGGCAGTGAAAAAAATTTTTAAATTTTGAGAATTCTTATAGAACTCATAGCAGAATCACTGGTTTAGAAACTAATTATATTTCTATCGAAATAAACGTTAAGTTGTACTTAATTTAAAATAGTAAATATTCCATGTATGGTTGTTAATAGAGCAACATACTCCGGAACAACCCAGGTTATACTCCATTTTAAGATTGTAGTGGGTTGAGATTTTAAGAATTATATAGTAACCTGGAGCAAGGTTATTTCTTATAACCGGGTTACTCGTGACCTGGTTATTTCGGTTTTTTTGCATTTTTTTCTTTGGTAAGTGCATTAAAGTTCTTTTAAACATTGCAAATCTATTTATTATTCGAATATAATAGGAATGTCGAACAACATAGTAATATCATTCGGAAAGCTATTTTATGAGTGCCATCTAGGGAAACCTGTCATCAGGTTTTCAATGGTATTTGTACCTGATATGATCTAATTTATTAGGAATTGTATTCGGTACGAAATAGAATTGAAAGCATAATAACAGGTTTTCCCTTGATGGTACTCATAAAATTGTGATCGTAAAAAAAGCAGTGGGATTCACAAGGATTCAAGGAATTGTATAAGGCGAAGCAAAAACATGATTCATTCATTAAATTTACTCTTATTTTATAGAAAATTAAGTTACCCAAGCTTTTAAAAGAAGTATTGTAAAATATATAAAAAAATAATTTATCAATTGTGCAACTATATCAGAAGAATCTACGAAATTGAACAGTCACTTCTGTTGGAGTGGTCTGGAGCAAAATCTGGATTGCTTTATATGGAGTGACCTGAAGTAAAATTATTGGATCATTAACTCAGAGCATCAATCTGAAGTACAATTAAGAGTGTTAATTTGAAATATAACCCATGTTGGGTTGAATAAAGGCTTGCTTCGTCTGATTTTAGCCCAACCCATTTCATTAACAACCCTAATTTTATGAACTTGAATGGTTTTTTAAAAAATACTTTTTTTTAATAAATGTTCTTTAAGCTGACAATTTATAACAACAATAAGTAGTAAATATTTATATTTAAATAGTCATTTTAAATAATTATCCTAATAAAATGATAACTATTCAAAGTCTAAAGGATTTTTGTTTTATATTACACCTGATCTAACTAATAAACATTGATAATTAATTGTTTTAATTTTTTACGCTACACTTTATCTAGCTAATCAAAATTTAAAATTTGTTAATATACAGATATTAGATATACTATTGTTCTGTTTGTATTCTTCAAATAGTTAATAATATTTTTATATTAACAGTCTAATTATTTTTTTTTTAAATATTAAGGTGAGTACTTGCGATCCAGGATTTTATTGATAGTACATTCAGCTAATAGTTGCATTACAACCACAGGGGGCAACTATGGAAGATTGTACAACTAGCTACTTGTACCACTTTAGTCATTGTCTAATTTAAGTAATCTACCTGAAGGTTTTACACTAGTTGTTATACTTGGAACCTGCTTATAAGTTTTATATTTAAACATTATAGTTCTTGTATCCACTCACCTACCTACACCTATTAATGATCCTAATTGATATCAGTAAAAATATGTTATAATCATTAAGTCTTTAAAGCAGTTCATTCATATAGGAAACTTTTGACCTTGTATTAAACCTTTTAGAATCTTCTGTATCCATTCTTACAGCTTACCCAATAACATTATGGCTAAAACTAACACTTGTAGTTAGGATGTATTATTAAACCACTGTGTCTTTGTAGAGTTCATCTCAACCTTAGTATTTATTTTATAATATATTCTTACTAATTTGGTATTCAATTCAAGTTCCATTATGTTCCTAGTCTAGATAGTTCAGAAAGATAAGTACAATCATATCTCTGGTTTATATTTTTTTTAATATATAATTTTTTTCTTCAGAACAAATTCTAGTAGTCTGATTGATTATAATAGTTCTTTTCTAAAGACTGACTTGTCTTTATCTGACTTTATAAGTTCTAGTTTTATTTTATAAACAGTAATATTGTTAAAAATTTAAATTACCTCTCTATTTAGGTTTTCCAAATAGGTTTTTGTCTTTCTGGTTCCTATAATTTACATAGTCATAGGGACTTATTACAGGTTCACATTGCTTAGTATCAGTTTGTGTTTCTTTATACAAGATACAACCATTACACAAATGTCATATGATCTTCCAGTTATGTTTATATGACATGGATAATAGGTATCTGATTCTAACTAATAGCAAAAGACAGTTAATTGTAATACAGAAAAAATTTCAAATTTTTTATTAATACTAAAATTTGAACTCTAGATCTATTATTTAGAGGTTAACAACCTGACCATTTTACTAGATCATCACATCTTATTAATAGATTAAATTAATAATTTTAAAATATATAAATTAATAGAAAAATTATTGTAACTATTACAAATAAAAAGATTTTTATACTTAATATAAAAATTTTATAACATTACTTATTAGAAGTATATTATTTAATCAATATAGTAATATTAATTAAGTTTATATTAGAATATTACATTACTATATTTTAAAGTTATTATCTATATTTCAAACTGTCTTTTTGACTCTTACTAATTATAAAATTATTTTATAAAAATTTCTAATTTTAAATATAAAATTTTAAATTATTATTGTTTATTATAAAATCCACTTATTCTATTTAAACAAGTAGGTTTTATAATTAACAATAAATTTGTAGTTTAGTATTGTATAAAGACAAGGTTTTTTTTAAAAAGATATAGTAAAAAATAATATTATATAATATTAAGTTAAAAATTTAAAAATAAAAAATCAAATTAAGAGTATGAATCCTATAGCTTAATTATTAAGCTTCTATATTTTCACAATCAAGGTCAATAGTTCAAGTTCAGCAGAAGGCAAAATAAAAAGATTTTAGTCTCTGTAAACTATAAAGAGTCTGTAATTGAATACAAAGCCTTGTGATCAAGTCCAAATGCAGTATATAACAAAAAAAGGAATTTTTGGAAGGAGACAGCTTTGCAGAGTGTAGGCATTATGTGTAATAGTAATATTATAGAATATTCTGTTACATAAATTATTGTGCATATAAGTTCTCTGAAAATAGGGCAGTACCAACATCTTTGCATTCAACTTGGAAAATACTTAATTGGAAGAATTATACCAAGGTAATATGCACTGAAGTGATAAGAAAATAATGCATGCATAGAAGGTCTATAACATAAAATTAGCCTTATCAAGATTGGAAGCATCTTTGATACTGTAAAATGACTGGAAATAGAAGGTAGCTATATATATAGAGAAGTTGTATTCTGTTCTGTATATCTAAAGATATCAAACCAGAACTTTGGTCACACCTATATAAAAGTTTATAGTAAAACAAATGAAACATATTAACAAAAATGCTGTACTAATCAAAATTGAAATATTTAAATTAGAAGTGCCTTTGTAAATAAGCACAAGGCATCTGTAAGAATACAAATTTATACATGTATCTGTGTAAGTCAGTGTACATAGAGGGATGCAAACTAGCTTTAGGCAGTATAAACACAAGAAAAGTTCTTATATGTTTAAATAAAAAGTGAATATTAACCAATAACTAAAAGAGAATAAAGTACTATTTTTAAAACATAGTTCTATCTATATTATAAAAGAGAGTATTTAAGAAGCAGGTTAAACATAAATCCATTTAAATAATGCTAAGACCAAAAAGAGTTGCAAATTAGCAACATCAGCAGGTACCTGGCTTGAGATACATGCTACCAGTATCTGAATTGGAAAGTTA
>CAJVQA010010489.1:0-11353 GCA_910591915.1 Cetraspora pellucida | reverse complement strand
AAGTAACTTAATAAATATTAATTATATAATATTTATATAATAAAAATATTTCAAAAAATCAATAGGTTTTTGTAAAGAAATTTTTTAAAATTTTAAATTACTGGTTCACTTTAAACAATAAGTAATTTAAACAAACAAAACTACTTATTACTAAATTTTTCCAACTTATTCAAATTGCTAAAACCAAAATATATTACTAATTTATATGCCTATTATATTAATAACAATGTTATTATTTTTATTCTTAAATATTATTTTCAAAACATTGTAGTTAGCTAATCTATTTGCAATAAAATTTTTATTTAACATATTAGTCTTATTAAACTTAAAGCCAAACTTTGTTATATAATACTAGCACCTTTTTATATTTTCAAATCTATAACATCAAACATATTTGGAATATTCAATTACAATGCTATATTCCTAATCTTCTTAAAAACTTAATAATTTTAACCTATTAGACATATTTATTTGTATTTAAATTCAACAATTACAAAACAACCTTTGGTTTTTTACTAATATTTTCTTATATTCTAATTTAATTATAAATAGCCCAACTATCTAATTACAAATTTTAAAATAATTTATCTTATTATAGACATTTCCAACTAACACAACTTACAACATTTTATATACTTTAAATGATAAAAATAATTTTCTTGAATCTTTTCTTTCTTCTTATTTTAAATACTTTAATACTCTGTTTTATAAAACAACTTAGATATTACAAACTTCTTTTTCTTGTTTAATATACTAAATTTAATAATTTATACTTATTATATTGGCAACATATTTTTTCTAGTCTAAACAAATTTTCTAAAAATGTTATATCTTAATAGTTTACTATTTTTGATAATATTACTATTAGTTATTTTTATCAATGTATTTTATATGATTACTTTAACTTATCTCAAGCAAACTACTTTTTTTATTTTACTGATTATTTTATCTTTAATATCAAACTTTGGTTACTTACTGTTTTTAATAATTAAATAATTATTGATAAAACTACAAGACATAATAGCTCTATAGACCTTATATTTATTTTTACTAACATCACTCATTTTAGTTTCAGTTTTTTTAATCTTTACCTTACTTTTTTCTTTATTATTACTAATATGCTCTAAATGTAATCTTAATTCTAATTTAATTGCAAACAAATGCATTATTTTTATTTTTACAAACTTGACTACTAAACTACTCTCTTATATTAATTCTGATAAAATTCTTAATTTATATACCAACTTTCTTATTATTGCATACTCTATAACTATATGACATCTTTTATATATTTTACTTACTTTTTTATTAACAATTAACTTACAACAACTACCTTGTATTTTTTAACTAGGTCAATTTAATAATAGTCTACAGTTTATTATAAACTTCAATCACAATCTATCTACTATTTTATTCTATATTAATTGTTTTGTTATTAATATTGGTACCTCCTAATGCTCTATAGGCATAAGTTGAATTCAAGTAAATAATTTTGTAACTATTCTTTTATTTTAGACACAAGTCAAACATTGGTCATGCTTCTTTAAAACTAAAATTCTTGTTATTTTTTTAGCAATTATTACTGCTTCTAGAAACTGTTTTGTTTATATTTTTACTAACTTATAATTAGTAATCACTAAATATTATAATATTTGTCTATTAGCATTTAAACTCTCTTATACCCATATTTTATACTTCTTTATTTAGCAAACTTTCATTAAATTTATTAACTCATACAATATTTAGCTTATTTTTTACAAAATTATTCTAAGATATTCTATTCAATAATCTTACTAATCAACTTGTTTATAATCACTAAATACTACTCTTTTAGTATTTGTAACTAATAACTTTTATACTCTTACTTATACTCTATTTATTAACTAATTTCTTATTAAAATTTTTATTCAATGCTTTATTTATATTATCTATTATGCTTATATTATAACACTTTGAATATCTCAACATTACTTTTAACAATTGTTTACTATAACAACTAATATTAACTAAAAAACAACTTAGCTTTATATTAATAATAACCAAAAATTTTTAATTTTGATTACAACTTTTAGTTTTCTACTTTGTTTATTTTTAACTTTAAAATTCTTTTGTATAAACTATCTGTTTTTCATATTCTTTATAAACATAACTACTTATACTCTTTTTCTTATTATTAATACAATTAAACTAGTTTTTTACTATATAGATTACTTGTTCTTCTATCCAAACTATCTATAAACTTGTCTCTAATTTTTTTTAATTGCATCTTAAATGCAACTACTTTTGACATATTTACTAAGCTTGTTTCTGATTTTATAAAAAAATTCTTACACTTAATAGTTTCAAACTGTATAACTTTTTAAATATACTATTTCTTACTTTTACTTTATCTGATTTAGTTTTTATTGACCTTATTCCTACTATTCATAATATCTCTATTCCTTATTGTACTGTTATTTCTTTTTTATTAAACTTTTTCTTTATTGAAACCAGCAAATATATAGATTTTATACTATATTTCACATTTTACATAGTCTTAAATTATATATTCTACTAATGTAACTCATAGTTCTTTTACTAGTTTACCTTTATATTCTATTTCAATACTACAAATTATCACTAAAATTGATCTTTGAACTATTTATTAAATTAAATATTATATTCTTTTCTTTTATATTATTACTAATACTCAATCTAAATAAGTTTTGACTACTTTTGTAAGTTTAGATCACAAATTATATATCTGAGTTTTTATTTTTTATATGTAATTTAAAAGCAAGCTTTGTAAAAACTTCAATTAAATTTTAATAAAGTTAGAGACATAGTCTTATTTTTAATATTTTTTAAAAAAATAATTTTAATAATTTTAATATTTTATATTTTTAAAACTTATATACTTAATATATTTTATATTTAATTATTAATTTAAAAATTAAAATATAATATTTTTTTTACTTTTATTAAGGCTATTAGTTATCAGTGACTATTGCCTTTATTGTAAATTCAATTATAATTATATAACTTATATAAGGTTACCTCTATACTACACTAGCAAATAGCATACAAGTTCCTATATATCTAATTAGATGCAGTCTAACCTAACCTTGATCTCTCTGTTTGTATATCTGTTAAGCTATTATATATTTCATTATATGTTATCTAACTGTAGAGCTCTAAAGGGCCCTCTTGCTAACTAACTAACTATATTTAATCTTTGCTAACAAGGCTTACCCTTGTAAAATTCATTCAGATCTCAGTACTAACTTCATAGCATATCCCTAGTATTTAGCAATATTCTGCTTTAGACTTCAGACTCACAATTTAGATAGCCTGGAAAGATTGTGTCCTGTCTCTGGTATCCTAAGGGTTTGTTTTTTCAAGATCCTTTTCCTTCAGTTCAAGACTTTCATAGCCTGATTAGTAATACCCCTTACCTGAGGTTCTTGTCTGCCTAATACCTTCTACATCAGCATTTATTTCCTAGGTTTAGCCTTTACAGTGATATTATCAAAGATCTATGCTATTTCTCTACTTAGGTCTTTACAATTAGACTTTGGTTTTCTCAGTTTACAGATTTATATAGTAATGAAGACTTATCTTGTATTTGCACTACCTGATATCAGTTTGCATTCCTTTGTGTAACTTTAATATTGTGCAGATACCTTATGACCTGCCAGTTATGCTAGTATGACTATATTACAGATATCTGATTCCAACTAATCAACAAAGTGCCATTGCTGTAATACTGCTTACCTTCTGTAATACTAATATAATATAGATAGTTTTTTCAAATTTTTGCTGTCAGTGGGTTTTGAACTCTCAACCTACTACTTGAAAGTTTGACAACTTATCAATTTTACTAAGTTGCTACACTTCTAATATAATATTTTTAAATAGATTAAATATTAAATAATTTTTTTATTTTAATTACAAATCTTAAAATTTAAATAAATTTTAACTATTTTAGTTGATTTAAATTGCAAATAATTTATTTAAACCTTTAATCTTAATATTTAATAAATATAAAATTTAAAATATAAATTTATTATATATTTTACTTATAAAAGATTTAATTAAGTTTTAATAAAAATAAAAGCATAATCTTACTTTAATATTTTAAAAAAAATATAGTTAAAATATAAATTAAAGAATATTAACTATGGTTTAAGATAATCATTATCTTAATATTATATCTCAAAAACAAAACTAAAAACAGAAGCCAAATATACTAAATTAAAATATTTAATACCTTTCAAAATCTTGTTTAATTTAAATTTAAAATATTATATTAACTCTTATATTAGTCTTAAATTGCATTCTAATTCTAAAAATAATAAGAAAATAATTATTTTAAATTATTATTATTATATATATTTTTAAATTAAATATTAAATAAATATAGCAAATTTTTATATTTATAATTTTTAATTAGAAATATACTTAATATACTTTATAATAAAATATATACAAATAAAAATAAGATTTAAAATAAAAATAAAATTAAAACTAAAATTAAAAATAAAAATTAATTATTTGTATAAGTAAATATATATAATTATAATAGATTTAAATTAATTATTTTAAAGAATTAAATTTTAGATTAAAGCTAGAATATAAATTAGCTTAATTAAAAAAATTTATATATTATAGTTTTTTTTAGTATTAAGATAAAACCTTGCTTATATTTTTGTTAATAATTTTAATTGTACATTTGTTTTAATACAAAAATGCTAAAATAAACTAAAACTGTATATAACAAGATAAAAATTAGATGCAAGCATAAAAGCTCAGACTAGTTTATTAGCAATCTAAACTAACTATATATTATAATTTTATAATAATTTATTTATACTTATTTATACTAAAAAGATCTAAAATAAGAAAAAATTATAAGAAAAAATATTTATTATACTATTAACAAAAGTTAGTATAATAAAATATTATGATATTGAAAAGATTTACCAAAATGCAAAATAATCCAAAAAATATTCTTAAAATTTAAATTCAGATATTTAACTAGTAGTTTAATTATAAAATTTAGATTAAATATCAGGCGAACATAATAGATTTTCTTATATTTAAAATTTAAATACAAATATTTTACTAATATTTTAGTTTGTTTAAAATTGTTAGACCAAAATTATAGCTAAATATAAACCAAATATTAACATATACCTTATTTTTAATATTTGTCAAATCAAAATCTAAAAGTTTAACTAGTAATAGTTCTAAAAAGAAAATGCAAGATAAATTAGTAATAAAAATTGTTGCGGCTAAAGCAAGATCGCTGATTTAAAATTGATCTTATTTTGAATAAAATTCTAAAAATTTTTAGAGTGCATTGTTATAGCTTATTAGAATTTGGTTAGGATTAATGATTAGAAGTATTAACAGTAAATTTAGTAGACTCAGATTAAAACCTAAAACTCAGTATCAGCCAATCTTAATATTAGCTGCAACAAAAATTTACAATTTTACGACTAATAAATCTCATGATTAAATAAATTTTACAATATAAAGAATTTAAAAAAATTTATAATTTAAAACTTAAAATTAAAGTACGAACACCTATTTACTAGTATTTTAATAAGTGCAAAAAACTTGTAGTTTTTACCAAAATATTTTATTGATCCTATCAAAATATTGATTGGTGATTGATTCTATCAAAGTATTATTTTTTAATTCTATCAAAAATGTTATTTATTGATTCTATCAAAATATTGTTTCTATTTATTTGATGATAAAGTATTGATAAAATAGCAAAATTTTAAAATATAAAAATTTAGAATGGATACTAAACATATTTTATGCTGTAATTAAGATTTTTTAGAAAGCATGGTGTTAGTATAAATTTCAATGAAAGGGATTGAATATAGTAATAAATTCATTTTAGACAAAACTAAACCCTTATTAATCAACAGCAAAATGCTTTGTACTCAATTAGAATACAAAAGTTCATGCTAACAAAATAAATGTTAATAGTTGTTATAACTAGAATTAATTGATTAATTGTTTATAAATCATTATTACTTACCAACTTTATGAACCTGCTGAAGATCCATAAAAAACCGTAATGTCGAATCATTTTGCAACAACTTTTCTTCCATTAATTTTATATTCTGCTGTTGAAGCATATTTTGAAGATTTAAAGCTTTTATATCAGACTCCAGACGTTTATTTTCTGATATCAAAGTTTCATAATTCAAGGACAATTTTACTGTAGATGATTTTTGTAACTTATTAGATGATAAACATGTCTTCTCGGTGTTGGATAAGCTTGAATCTTTAATTGATAAGTCTTGATTGCCAATGGCCATTAAATTTTGGGTTGATTTTTTCATATTCTCCATATTTGCGTTAAAGGATTTAATATTTTCAAGTTCCTGCTTCAGCTTTTGATTTTCAGCGATCACAGATTTAGTCGATCTTTCTAATTCTTCAATTACTCTACTATCATTTTGACGAATAATTTCATATTTCCGCTTTGATTCTTCTAACTCTAAACTATGTTGAATGCCCTTTTCATTATGACATTCTTGCAATTGTTGAATTGTTTGTTGATAAAACAAGCATTGCAAACGAATGTTATCATATTCATTGGTTTTCTGTTGGAGTTTTTGCTTGATTTGTTCATTCTCTATGGATAAATTAATAGCTTTTTCTTGCTGTAATTGCCAGTTTCTTTTGATTTGAGAAATTGTCTTTTGGAATCGATCACGTTCTTCGCACATAATTGCAATAGCATCAGTTTTATTTTGAAGCGCTTTCATCAAAAGCATGGGATCCTAATAAAATAATGTTAATAAAAAGGTCACTAAAATTAACATCATTATTAATATTTACTTTGAATGATAGGTTTGAATTCAAATCAGATGATCCAGAAGTGCATCCAGTATCATTGCTTGCCAATGATAAAACTGTTTGTAAAGATTCGTCTTGAGATATTTGCGTTTGGTAATGAAAAGGTTGATTTGGGAGTATTTTTTTATCATTTAAATTATTGCCACCTTGTTCCGTTGATACCGAAAATTGAGTTGGTATATATTGAGGACTTAACGGAATCTGCGAAATACAAGATTCTAATTCAAAAGAGTCAGTTTGTTGAGCAAAAGATCCTTGATAAGAGCAGTTATTATTCTTATCAAATGTGAAGCAACATTCTTTACTAATAAATGACTCATGAGTTCGATTTTTCTTATTGGTATGATGAACTATTTCCTTCTCACCGACAGAGTTCTCAGATTGGCACTCAATTTGAGATCTTTTTAACAGATGTTGCGAATCAAAGCTTATAATATTAGAGTTATCATGCATTTTTTGATCAACAATTGAAGATTCACTAGAATTGTTATTGCCTTTAATTGATATTTCATCCCATAAAGCCAAAACATCAGAACAACGATGATCGGAACCATCGGTTACAGTGGAATCAGATATAACAGAGTTCTCACGGTGACATCGATAATCTTGGTTTGTTTCAAGCCTTCTCATTTTCCAGTCATTGATTAGACTTTGAGTACAATTTTCACCAGGTTCCTTTTATATATGAAATCCGCCAATATATTGATTAATATATACATGCATAATTTTTTAAAAGCATAGTATGTAATTTAATGATAATAATACCCAAGTTGGGGTCCAAGGATTTCCATTCTTATCATTTCCTTCCCATTGAATTAAGTAATAAGAGTTACCATCGATGACTCTTTCATCCAATATACATAACACAGACCAAAACTTTCCTTGTGTCATTTTTTTTATAAAATCAGTCCTATCAAAATTGAGATGAAAAAAATCAATTATCATTACAAATATAGTTAATAAACTTTGTATTGTAGTTATTAAAACCTCGTCTCTCTTCTTATTTTACCAGTTGTAGGTATATATATATATATATTTATTTATTTATTAAAAAAATAAGTTTGGCTGACTGTGTGTTGAAAGTTTCTCTAAAGTTAAAAGAATACGTAACAGTTTAATATAAACTTAACGATAATTTGGAATAACAGTAATGTGATAAGAGTATATTAAGGGTTAAATCATGATTTGCACATAATAAGCTAATAGGTTTTTAATGATTTAAATGATTACGTCAATATTTAATCATTTAAGAAAAAAATGGTCTACGAACTTTTGCAGTTTTTAAGAGTAAGTGTAATTCTGTAAATGATTACAAAGATGTATTAATTTGCACATATATCTTGAAAGTTTGTGCACATCAAAAAAAAAAAAAAGATGTGCATACATGCACATTTGATTTTTACTGTAAAAAAGAAAATCAATTATACGCAAATGACTCAATGACTCAAAACTAATATACTAATGTCTGGCATGCTATCTAAATAGAAAGTCGATATAACCTTTTTAAAATATATATCGTATATTTATTCCGTTTTGTTAAAATATATACATATATTCTAGGATTACCCGTATACATAGTGTTATTATTATTATATAATCTTAAACAATATAATAAACGATATCTATTAGGCACGAAATGCTGAATAGCTTTAGCACTTGCAGAATAAATCTTAAACGCTAGTAAACGTGATTGTGCCGCAGTCGTAAGGTGTATGTAAGTACGTACATACGTACGTACCTATTCTCATTCAACACTTACATTAATCGGACTTTGTATTACCGACCGTTGTTAGGCGTTTGGCATAGTGATGAATAAAGAAAAGCTTAAAATAACATACATATTCTGAAAAACTTTGACTCCAATTAATATATTATTAATTACTCGAATTATTTTTATTAAAAAAATCATTAATTAAATTATTTTATCAAATTTTTAGAGAATTTTTACATAATCTGCTATTATCAACATTTTTCATAGATCGATATCCTTGGTTATTAGTCTGCATGTGTAGTAATTAATTATGGCATGGCCGTAAAAGCTGTGCGCCGTTCAGCAGGTCACATGAATATATATCCAATCAAATTTCGAGATCAGGTGTAACGTAAATAAAGCCTTTTTTTAAAAGATCGCCTGTAACCAGAAATTTTAACAATAAAACCGGCTTCTGCGCACTAATTAAAAGATGTTCCTTGTGAAATTTTACTATATAAATCTTTCAAACACTAACTCTAATCCTAATATATCGTATTTAAACAAATCCATTTGTTCTACTGAAATTTGATTGGATGTTCTATGTAACCTGCTGGCCCAATAATCTATTCGCGTTGGAATAATTATGTAATGCTCGAATAACAGTACTCAATTGCTGTTATGTTGTGGTGCAGATGAACCAAACATATCCAACGGCCATTACGTACTTACGTACTCATAAGCTTAAATCATTTATAAATATGTAATTATAACATAACTGAAAATATATTAATAGTTTTAATTAGTAAAATTTCTATCGATATCGCTTATCATAAATTTTATTTTCTAAAAATATCAAGTTTAGAACAAGTTAACGTGAAAGAGTTTTGCAATCTCCAATTTGAAAATTTATAGTCTATATATTTATGTCACTGAGCCCTCACAACATAATGCTTTGTGCTACATTCATTTAATAATGTGTATGTATGTACGTTGGCAAAGCCACGTAAGTAATGATATTGTCTACCGGTGCCGATGAAATGGTTGAGGCTGTTCTTAAGCAGTGATCGAGAAGTTCAATCATTTCGATTAGCTGAAATATATTGAAAAGTGATCCTTATTAGAGCCTAGACCTGGATACCTACTTATCCGTATAGCTATTTCCTTTTTATAAAAGCTATATCGATATCCCAATAACTGTTGCTTTTAAAATGCAGATTATTTATAGGCTCTGCAGATAACTAGACAACTTTACGGATAGCAGATAACCATACAAACATCTGGATAAACCGGATAACCTACAGATACTACGAGATTAAGTACTAGAAATTGGACATTTCTGATATAATCTTTTATTCCAGTATTCTCATTTTTACAATTTATAATCTAAATATTTAAAATATGTTACGTATCTTTAAATAGTTAATATTCCTGATATCATAACGTCAAAGCCATGAATATCAACATCTAATGTAGAATATCATTTTTATTGTACTGTTAAACTTCATAATTCTCTATAAATGGTCATTCTAGTATGGTCTCAAGTACTATATATGTATAGAAATATGGTAAACCCGATTTTTACAAATACGCATCTTTTCTAAATAAATATTTTTAAGAGAAATGCAATTATAAAGGTTTGATTGTGCTTTTAAATAAATTTATATTTAAAAATTAAGATTAGAGTTAATACTTCAATCCGGATATATATATCCGGAATAATATTTATCATAAAATCATGGTAATTTAAGTCTTATTTATTTTATACTAGATATATATTATAATAACACATCCAGTATTATAACTTTTATATATAATAAATTAATTTAATATATATAAACTAGTATAAAAAATAAATACTATTTATATAATTATATTTATTTTTTTAAAAAAATTTTTTGTTAATTTATAATTTTATATTAGTCAAAATTAAAAAATTACTGCATTTAAATTACATTTAGAAGATAGGCTTTTGCTTACTAAAAGAAAAAAAATTAAAAAATATTATTAGCTTTTTTGTATTGCTATTTCTCAATAACTCAGATCAAACAAATAAATAAAAGGTAAATAATAGTTAAATAATAGAATAAAAATTATCTATTATTCTACCTTATATTCATCAAATAATAATAACATAACAGTAGTATAATAGCAAAATAATAGTAAAATAACAGAAGATTTATCAATATTAATAATATAATAGTAAAATATTAACAAAATATTAAACCATTTTTATTATTTTATTTTTAGTTACAAAGACTAAAAGTAAAATAATAAAATTGTTATATGATTTTGCTAATATATTATTATTATATTATCAATATTAACAAATTTCTTATTAGTTTACTATTATTCAGCTATTATGTTAAAGTTATGTTATTATAATTTAGTAGATATAGGGTAGAATAATAGAAGATTTTTATTTTATTATTTAAATATTATTATTTTTATTTATTTTTTTAATCCAAATAAGTCTTATAAAAATTCTTATTTATAAGGTAATTATAAATTTTTATATAATACAAATATAATAATATTTAAATAAATATTAAATTTAGTCAGTACTAAAGGTAAGTATATTTTATTACAATATTTTTAAAACTGCCTATTTTTTTAAAATATATTACTTATATATTTATTTTTTATTTACTAAATATGCTAAATTTACTAAATATATTTTATAATTATACTATATTTTTTTTTCCTTCACTTGAGCAGTCTTGCTGGTCACCTTTATTATGTATTTTTGTATTATATACCTATAAATTAGTTCATAAATTTTGGCCCAACATCCTGCAGGTG
>CAJVQA010010488.1:0-11353 GCA_910591915.1 Cetraspora pellucida | reverse complement strand
TTCATCTATAGTCTGAGTCTCATTCTTGTAAAAAATTTGTAAATTGGCTCTGGCCTGTGTCAACTCATGTAGTTGCCCATAACAAATTATTAATAAAGATAAAGGCAAAACCTCATCTTAATACTAAAAAAAAAAAAAAAAAAAAAAAAAAAAAATTCTTTAAATGATTTAATATACTAAAAAACAGATTATAGTTTTATTAAGTTATTTGAATTAGAAGTCTGAAGACAAAACAGAAGTATACTAAAATATTAAAAATATACTATGAAGTGGTATTGAGATTTAGATAAACTCTATAAAGATATAATAATTTAATAATTAACTCTAACTGCAAGTATTAGTTCAGTTATAATAATATTGAGTTAACTGTAAATAGGTATACAAAAGGCTCTGAGAGGTTTATCTTGAAGATAAATTAGTTTTAAGATTGAGATGAAGATCTAGACATAATTTGAATTAGCCAGGATGGCCCCTCAAAGTGCTGATGATGTAATGATCATTATGGCCACAGCTGCAGTTAAATAATTTTCACCAATTAGATGAATACTATATACAAGACGATTTATGATACTAATAATCAACTTTAATTATTCATTTTCATCAAAATCAAAGATACAATTTATTACAGGATCTTTATAATTGATTTAATAAATTAGAGAAGCTTCAAAAGATTCATATTTTATTTTATTCTTTGATTTACTTTATTAATTTATTTTTCAACTCTATTAATTAACAATATTTAAACATTTTCGTTTCAGTTGTAAAAATTTTTTTTTGAAGATATAGTTTGATTATACAGCAAATATTATTGGTATAAATTGACATCACATAGAACTTGTTAATGGGAATTCAAACTTTAAAGGTATGAAAGCTTACAACTAATCTTAATTTATACAATTGCTATTCTTTTATTTACTTACTTTTTCTTATTATTTATAACATTCACATCTTCAATGATTACTGCCCTCTCTGCTACTTTCAGCTCTTTAGGATAGAGTAAATATATAAGATATAGTTTTTTACTATTCTCTGATTTCCAAGTTGCCTGTCTGTGTTTTCACTGCTTTATAGCTTGAATATTCTCCTCCATTTTCACCAGATGACTTCATTTCATTATGGTTTTAATGTGTAGCCAATTATTTACAGATCTTTCAGAACAAATCTGCTCAAATGCTTGTGTGAATGATTTCCAATTTGACTCAATGTAGGCACAAGCCTCTTTATTTGAATTCTCATCTATATTAATATCGCAACTATCAAGTGAACTATTAGCAGTAGCTTCAAGATCATAGGTTTCAGCAGCTTGTGTAATAATTTAAACACCTGATGATATAGTGTGGTTATTTTCAAGATCCTTTATAATAAGGAATGGAGATGTTGTGTGATGTTCAAACCTATCTCTAAGCAAACGTTGTCTTTTTTCATCAGATGTATTTGCAATTTGTTGTGCCAAATGTTTACACAACAAAACCCAATTTTTAAAGAATGCAGAATAACTACAGATCTATTGGGTAATATTAGTAAAATATAAACCACCTAAGTTTGTTACTATATCAGTACTTTACTTTCTTTTACTACATCTATTAACATGCATCTTTGCCTGTTTTTCATTACTTGCACCAGCATAAACCCATTCTTTTTTAAAATCCCCCTATCAACTTGGTTCTATTACACCAGTTAAAATTTGTAATAGCTGATTTTTTTGTGCTAACACAACTTCAATGACAAGCATCTATACTAAAAGGTCTAATTTGGATTAGTTAAAATGATGCAAATAGTATTACTTGATTATACTCTAATGCATTTCTATTTTCATCATAGTTTTTCCTTATTTAAATTATTTAAATTATTTGTGAATTAAAAAATATATATATTAATTAAAATAAGTATATTAACTTAAGTATGCCTTCCTAGAAGAATTATAAAAAAAAAAGATTAACTTACTATAAGGAATAGTTGGTTTAGTTGACTGTGCACAAAGGTATCATCTTTATGATAAGTACCAATTGGTTCACAGATAAGCCCAGAGTAACCACAAATTATGCACAGTATAGAATCAATATATTTCTTCTATTGCATTTCACCTAATAGCCTCCTGTGATATTATGTTTTTCTGGTATAAAGGTAATTTTTTAAAAATCAGTTGCAATTTCTTATGTTAATTCTAATGTTAAACTAATTAAACTATTTTTATATATCACTGATACTTTAGCTAAAGATGTTAGTAAAATAAAATTAGAATATGGTGCAAATCATCTAAAGACACTCAAAATTGTAACTTTTCAATAAAATTCGAAATTTCTTTAATATTGTAATTACTTAAATTACCAGATGGCATAGGCTTGATATGACTAGATAACTTGCACAATTTCTATTATTATTAATAAAATTATTAATAAGACTAATTTCACTAACATCTTTAATTGTAGTCTTATGACTGATGAATAATACATATTTTTATATGATCCTATTATAAAGGTAAGACATATATAGATATATATAATCATAAATATATATATATGATTGCAATTATGCATATTAAACTAATTTCAAAATTTTAACAATTAGGCTTTCAAACCATAGTTGTTTTGAACAAAATTATTCTATTCCTACCTGGGCATCTACTGGTATTAATAGGTGCATATCGAAGTAATTTTGCATTGGCTCTAAAACCACTTCTTTATATGTAAGTGAACAAATAACAAATTTTTGTGGATTGTGGTCTGCTTCAAATAGATAAAAGGTAGGATTAATGAAATCAAACTTACTGGTCACTTGATTAGAATTGTAATATACAGTTATTAATCTACTGTTTCTTAAATATTTTGCTTTTTCTTCAAGCTTACACTTTACTGCTCTGTTTATATATCAGGAATATAGTTGCACCACAGAAGTACCTCATACTTTAGAAATAACGTTAATTTCCACAAAGTCTTTGTCTGTGAACATAAAATTTGGATTTATGTTATACAACTTTACAGTCTTCAAGAAGCTTTTTAATATATCAGTATGCTTTTCTATAATTAAAAACAGTAAAAAAAATGTTTTGGATTGAGTTTTAATATTTAAAACATTAATGATTGTGGTAGCTGATCATTGGAACTGAAATCACTATATCTAATTGATTAATATTAACTTTTAGCTATGACATTTATTTTTTTAGATATGATTAAAGTTTATAGTTATATTTATTATTTGAATAATATTTGTATTTGACAAATATTCAAACAAATAATTATTTAATAAATGATATAAATAAGCAAATTCTGTTCGAATAAGCAAATTATTTGAATAAATTTTTTTATTCATCATGTGAACCTTTAATCATTAGTTGCTTCACAGAGTTATCATATATATATTACTAACTGCACCATAAAATAATTAGTTATTTGGTGAATATTCGAATAAGAAATCAGTAAGCTCTAAATATAGTAATTCACATTTATACAAAACTGTTTTTTAATCTTTTCTTATCTCTATCTGTAGTGCTTGCCTTTATTGTATCCATTATAAGGTAGGCAATTAAGAATCTGACACCCTTTATATTAGCGATAATGTCATAAAGTTCATATTAACTACGTGCTGTTTTATAAGTAATGTCTATATAAATTTCAGCAATATTAATATTAAGATCATTAAGTTCTTTTAACAGAGGTGTAATGAAAGCAAGTGCTATAGACTCTGCATCTTGTATCTCTAAGCACTTATGAAACTTCTGGCTTCTATATTTATTAAGCAGTCTGCAGCTAGATTTAAATAGATTATTATGACACTGGTATATATTTTGCTTTGCTATAGACTTTCAATAATATACATGTTTATGTGAATACTTGGAAATATCAAACCCTTTGCACTGCAAATGGTTTATCAATTCAACTGTGATAAGGTGCACATATGTATTAATTTCTTTTACAATTTATCTAACATCACAACACAGAGGCTTGAACGTGAATGAAGATGCCCATAATAGATATTTACTTTTACAATACCAAGAACTGTGTCAACTCACATTACAACTTTGCCCCTGCAGTTATAACATGTATATCTTTTGCAGTTGGAATTTTTATACTCTTCACTTTAGGCATCTTTAGACTGACAACATAAATATGTGAATCTACAAACTGACTCTCTGAATTTTTTTGATACATTTACTTCTTGGTATCTACAGTAATAAAAAAAGGTGAGAGAAAGAAGAGGAAGAAAAAGGAAAAAATAATGATAATAAGTTTTTTAATGAAATAATTAATAAAGACTATTCGACTGAAGGTTAGATTTTAAATTACTAAATTTAAGAAATTTTAGTTTTTTATTTTAAACTCGAATTTTGATATAAAAGCTAAAATTTTTTAAATTTAAAACAATCTTTTATAACCTGTTATATTGAATTATACTCACATCTATAAATAATTGTCTCCTCTTTTGATTTCAGTAATTACAAGGTTGGCAAATTCTTTTGCTATCATACTTTAGGTATCTGAATTCATATTTACTAATAAGTTTATTTGATAAGCTTTATTAACTACTTCATCAGTGCCTGCACTTGTTAGTTCTTGAATCTTATCTGCAACTAAGTCTCCTACTTCAAGGAATTCGATCTCAATATATTCATTATTGTCAACATATTCTGACTCTTGGCTCATAGTTTCGAACTAGGAAACTGACTCACTATTGGCAAATTGAGCACTGGTAGATTGGATAACCAATTCAGCATTGGTAGAGTTTGTGGTTCTTTCCAAAAGACGTTGATTATTCCCTTCTTTGTTTTTTTTATTTTTTTTATTGTCACGATGTTTTTTACATGTGAAGCACGTTTTGTGTCTAACCCCATCCCAAACAACCATTTCATTAGAGCGCATACAGCCACAACGAGTACATTCTGTTTTAAGTATGTTTGATTTATGCATTGGGATACAATTATTATATAATTTTTTTAAGAATCTCAAGATTTTTCTATTTGATATTATTTTGGTATCCATGGAGATATGATGATATTTATATGAAATAATTGAGAAGTTGATATGTACGATTTTTGAAATGGTTTATAAAAATGTTTTTGTGAATAGCAAATACTCGTATACTCAATTACCTTAGCATATTGATTAAGATCAATTCTCAATTTTATACACATATGATGTAATTGCTAACTAAATAATTACATTGTATGTATGTAAAATCAGGCATTTATCCTTAATCAATGTGCTAAGGTATTCGAGTATTCACTATATTTACAAAAAAAATTATATTTGCCATTTCAACCATTATTTATAAATTAATTTAGGGGTGTAAAAGAAGTCTTGCTATACTTTCAATTATGGAAGTGATACAGTTTTATGCGAAACTGACCTAGAAATAATTGAATAATTGAAAGTAGACTAAAACATATAATAAATGTCAGCTATTCAATTTGTATCATTCCTGATTCACATTAAATTTATATAATATTTGATGTATCAAGAGAAATATTTTAAACATTAGGAAGTAGCACAGTAGTAGCCATCGTTTACTATTGTGTTTTAATTTTTACGTCTTAGATTTGATCATCAATTTGATATAGCTCAATTTATTTTTATTTGAATCTGATGCACGACATGTATAACTCGATAATTATTAATTAGGATGCTTGACAATAATGTCTGATTTTTATTACGAGAGATAGAAAGTGAACATTTTATATATCCATATTAATATACTAAAGTTCTTTATTTAGTACAAAGAATGCGATCTTGAAAATAATTATTCACAAGACCAATTGTCAGAATCATCAAGGGTTTTGATTCAAACTAATAGACAAATAAAATATTTATTTAATTTTATTGTTTTATTTTTTTTGTAATCTTAATGAAGTTTATATATTAATGTATGTATTTGTTTTGCTTTTTTTAAATCAATTAAAAAATAGCACTAATTTGATGTATATAGAGCTCATAGGAGATAAGGTGTGAAAAAATAATTGATATTCAAGATCCTTTATATAAATACAGTGGTTGGAAAGAACAATAGCAATGAGTTATTAGCGATTGTTGTTTATTTAATAAGAAACAATGTACTGTACTTTATTTAATAAGAAATTAATGAACAATATATTTTACTAATAAAGAAAATAACAATACATTTTATTAAATAAAGAATTATTAACAATACATTTAATAAATTAGAAAAGATTGAATAAAAAACTTAGATCGATGTTAATATATAAAAACTCCCTCTGAAAGTATTTAGCATGCCAAGTACTTATGATAAAAGCTATCGCGCTGAAAGTGCAAATCCAAAATATTTGGCTCTTGCCTTGTCAATCCTCTATTCTCGCGGGATCGCTTATTGAACACCAAGCTAAAGAAATGTTATATTTTCTACTTGTGTACATTGTCTTTTATCAGGAGATCTATGACGGAATGCACCAAGTATTGCCCTTCGCCTTATGACACACAAAGATTTCTGTTGAAATACAAGTACTCTCTTTATAGCGAACTCTCGATATAAGTATAATTCTCTCGATTCAGTGAATTTACCCAAAATTTACTAATGGCTTCTTGATATAGTGAAGACAACTTTACAGCCCAATCATTTCATTATAAGTTACTTGTATTTAGTGCACCAATACTTCTGTCAAAAATTGAAAATTTCACCAAGAGTAACGAATTAGAAATAAATCGTAAGTTTTTAACTATAAAGATTGTTGTAATTAAAGCGCAAACCTAGTAATACTCAACTTTTCAGTAGTGCTTTCGATTTTCATAGAACTTCGTGCGCATTTTTTACATTTACAATTATAATAGAACTTTATCATTTTGAAATACTTATTCTAATATTCAGAAAATTAAAATATTTCTAACAAATGCGCTAAATACTTTTGTCATGTTAATTAATGTTCATAAGGTCATTCGTATTTTAAATATTATTTTCGGTTTTAACGAAAACTTTAATCGATCATCGGGATCGTAAATCGATGATATCATCGTATTATCTGATTGGGTGAACTGCGGCTGTGGCCATGACGATCATTACATCATCAGCACTTTGGGGGGCGCCCTGGCTAATTCGTTATGGAACATATAATTTACTATGTCTGATTTTTGAGACAAAGATCCTAATGAATACCCACGGATATTCATATAAAATCCAGTTATTCATTCAATATAATTCGTGAATGACTTAAAACCCGGGAATATTCATTGAATAGTCACACCAGATATTCAAAGGATTCTAAAAAGAGCGAGTTAAGCTACACTTGTAAGAAAAAATTTTAAAATCTCAATTATACCCGTTTAATATCAATAAGATTTGAGTAATTACTTTTGACCAACAAATATGACTCCTATATAAACATTATTCGAAATACTTTCCTTCGGATTTTATCCTCTTTCTCACATGATATTCCTCGGGTACAAATCATGTTAGTTAGGGTTTTTTGATTTGTACCTTGGATACTATATTCAGCTCTATATGATACACACGTAGCATAACAAATGTTTAAAGATATATAAACAAAAAATTGGGACTAATATATTATAAAATCTTCAGCTAAAAATCGATTTACCAAATCTTCAAATGAATAATCCAGGTTTCCAGGGCTAATATCATCCGAAATTGTTTAGCTTTCACAACTTAACTTATTATTGCTAAAAGTTAAAAATTTTTTTTTATTTTGTCTCAATTTTTGTATTATTATTATAACATATACTTATTATGATTTATTTATATACAATATTTATTCTATTATGACTTATAACATATTATAATATATACTTACTATTATATTCAGTTCACCAATAATCATTTTATCGCAGTCATTTCACCAACATTATATAAGGTTAGGGTTATACGTATTATAACTTATGTTTGCAAAAATTGCTACTTTAGTAGTAAATAATGTTCATTGTTAATAATACTATCATATCTGATACATAGATATTGTTATTTCTCAACTCTACCAGGGTGGCCTTCAAAAATACGGATCATGTGGTGGCGCCACCACATGACTCGTATTTTTGAAGGCCGCGGAAGCAATTTATACATATACGTAATAATATATAGTTATTGTATAGGGTTTCAAAAATATGCACGCGGGTATCAAACGGTATTATCGTATAGTAATTACGTTATCAAATTAAACTACGCGAGTATATATATTATATTTTTTTCAATTAAAATTTTTTCACGTAGATTATTTTAAAGACCGAAAAAAAAAGATGATAAACAGTCATCAATAATATTTAATTAATTCAACGAGTGAATACAGTATGGATGTTTATTATATATTTAATTTTTATCTAGCTCTTCATAATAGATAAAACATTATCGAAGACCTCATATGTATTCTGTAGCATAGAGACATGACTTCAAAGATGTATTAACACATGCGTAATATTAACTCCGATGATAATTTGTGAACATATTACCTTGTTTGCATAAATTTGTCACCGGAAGTCAGGGATTTTATGCGATATAGAAATGATCTGCAATAAATTAAAAGACTACGTATTCTAAAATCGTTTCTTGCAAAAAAAAGGAGTATATCGATAATAATTGCATACGTGCGTACGTACGTAATTCCCAAATTCAAATCCGGATCTAAACGAGTTTTGCTCGCAGAGAACAATAGTAATGCGAATATAAATTACATAATGATAACGTATTCGACTGCTTAATATTCAATTAAGGGAATCGACAACGGAATTACAAAATTTTTTTCGTGTGAAAAAATTGCATAATTACATGTATTACGCGTTAATTCGATTTTTACGCGTCAAAAAAAAAATATCAAAAGCTATATAAAGATGTCTTTTTTTCCTTTTGCTACTTCATTATTTCAATTGCTTTCCTTTTAAACATAAATTTTTGAACGGAAATACGACTACTTGGACAGAAATACGAATACTTGGACGGAAATACGAATACTTGGATGGAAATACACGAACATGAATACTCGGACGGAATACTTGGATGTGGACATTTAAAAGGTATACTCGAACTCTAGAGTATAAATTGAGTTAAAGCTACCTTGATGAAATACGAAAGTATTAATGATTCAAGGGGAACAACCTACTCACGCCACCGGGAACCGAGCCACGACTAGTACCGGTGGAGTGAGAGATTGGTTGGGGTTCACCTTCCCAACCAATGAGATACACCTTTTCGTGGTGGTTGGGATAAGTAGGAGATATATTCTCTGAAACAAAGTATCTCAATATTTAGTTTAGTTTTAGTTTTTGATTTCTATGTAAATTTAATAAAAATATGTATTTATAATTGTAACAAAGTCAATAAAGTTAATAAAATTAATAAAGTTAATAAAGTTAATAAGTGTAAATTTTTAAAAATGAATTAAAAAAATTATTCGTTAATTAAGTTATAAAGTTAATAAAATTAATAAATTTAATACGTATTAAAATTAACGTTAAAAGTAAATAATAAAAATATTTTAATAAGAATTATTACGTGCAATGTAAATCAATAAACATTAGTTGTTATTAATTTTTTGCCAAGTATTATATCGTTACTAGTGCTGTTTCTGTCGGTTACTGCTTTGTTTAGTCGTTGAAATTGAGTTGTTTAATTTTTATAGTCTGGTATATTAAACTCTACCAGGGTGGCCTTCAAAAATACGGGTCATGTGGTGACGCCACCTGCTGTAGTTGCAGCAGATGAATCAGTATTGGATTTATAGTGCTACGTATTTCTATGAAAATTTTGACACTGTATTGCATTTTTGCATATTGAACATAGGTGGCGCCATCACATGATCCGTGTTTTTGAAGGCCACTCTGGTAGAGTTTTATTTCTCAAACCTTTAATTAATAAAGCTACCTTTGGGGTTCTAACAAAAAAAATTTCTTGCAAAATTTAATATAAATTATGTTTTTCTTTAAATCTTATTTTACTGTAATATTAAATAGATTAAATTTGTTAATTAAAATCAAATACGTATTACAAATCATTAATTAATACCATGTATATACACTATGTATAAATTAAGAAATTTTCTTTTTAAATAATTGTTTTTAAATCATACAACTTTTAGTATAAAAACATAATAAATAAATAATTTTTTTTCAACTCTCTATAAGTCGCTTCCTTAGCGCAGTCGGTAGCGCGTCAGTCTCATAATCTGAAGGTCGTGAGTTCGAACCTCACAGGAAGCATAAACGTCACAGTTTTAATTCGACTTTCTTTTTTTTTTTTGATATCTTTTTTAACCAAATATATTTAAGTATTCTATATAGTTAAAATAAACCTTTGTTTATGCGTAAAATGATTATAAAGTAGTACAACTTTAGATCTTTCTTTAATAAATTTTATCAGATAGCGATAGGCGAAATCAGGAGTAATCAATGCAATTTATTATTTCCGATAACGATAACGATAAGATAAAAACCAACCTTATAAATGTAAGGTTTAAAATTTTTGACGGAATATATTCATTTTTTTATGCTTTAAGTTTCTAAAATGAATAGTCACATTTTTGCTCAACGTGTACCAAGTAAGACCTTGTCCCCTTTTCCGAAAAGGGGTTTCTCTTTAACTACTAATTCATATCAAGCACAAGTATCTACCATTTACAAAATTCCTAAACACCGTATACAGGTATTTTAGATTCTTTGTATATATTTGCTCAAGTCCTTTTTACTAAATATATTTACTCTTGTGCTAGTAGCAAAAGATTGCTGCGATCGAGAGGGAACGTCCTTTTAGTAATTTTTTGACAGATAAATTTGAAAGACAACATACTTATTTAAGAATTTCACTAACGGAAAAATGTAATTTAAGATGTATGGAAAATTTATTTTAATCATTTTTTTTTAAATTTAGTTTATCAGTACAATTTTTTTTTTAAAGTATATATTAAACAATTATCCAGGTACTTATTGTATGCCAGCAGAAGGTGTTGATTTGACCCCTTCACACGAACTTTTATCAACCAAAGAGATTGTACGTCTAGCGAGTTTATTTGTTTCTCAAGGAGTTAATAAAATTAGATTAACTGGTGGGGAACCAACCGTAAGAAAAGATTTGGTTGATTTAGTTGGTAATTTCAGTGTATTATTATTCTTTTTTTTTTTATTTCGTTTTAATATAAATTCATTAAAAAAAAATTTTTTTTTCTTTATAGGTGAATTAGGAAAGTTAAAACAATATGGTTTGAAAACGTTAGCCATGACTTCTAACGGTATAGCGTTAAAACGAAAGTTACCTGAATTGGTCAAAAATGGGTTGAATTTGTTGAACGTTAGTGTAGATACACTAGATCCATTCAAATTTGAACTAATTACTCGTCGAAAAGGTAATTATTATTCATTAATTTATGTAATTATATTTTAAGGTGTTATGTTTTAATATCCTATATATAAATATT
>CAJVQA010010487.1:0-11353 GCA_910591915.1 Cetraspora pellucida | reverse complement strand
TGTATTCATCTTATATATGTAAAATTGATTATAAATAAAAGAGATAGAGGATAGACCTCTCTTTAAAAAAAAAAAAATATATATATATTTTTCACCAAACAACAAATCAATCAGTAAGAAAATCTAGCAAAGAATTGTAGTAATAGTAGCAAACAGGAAAAGATATACAGAAGTAATTATACTTGGTAACTTTAATCATACAGCAAACAATATACTAAACAGACAATATCTACAAACATCAAACTACAAAAAACTACCAATATTTAGCTGGCTTAGAAGACAAACTTTATAGATTCATACAGAAACCTGCACTTGATAAAAAAAGTATACACATGGTCAAATTAGAAAATAGCAACAAGAATAGATTATATTTGGCTGTTAGAAACACTTGTGTCAGGTCTACAAAAAGCTAATATCGAAGAAGCAGAAGGTTTAACAGATAGTAATCATAAGATAATAATAACAGAAATATAAGTAGAACATATAATTACAAACTGTAGTGAAGCAGAAATTAAATAAAAAGACCAAATAAGAACAATATACCTATAGGAAAAAACAAAACAAAAAGACTGAGAAGATTATACAAAAGAGCTACAAAATCAACTAGAATAGAAAAGAGTATTAAAATAGCTAAAAGATAATAATATAATAACAGAATATAGTATAAAGGTACTGGACTAAATGTAAAATGCAATAGAAAAAGCTATAATTGAAGCAGCAAACAAGCAAATCTAAAAGAAAAAAATATTTAAGTTAAATAGAAAACAAAACTAGAATAAAACAAAAAAAAACAAACATATTACTGAACTTTAACAAATAATCAAGAAAGCAAGAAATAAGAAAAATCAAGAAGTGGAAAAGAATAAAGGAATTGAAATAAACAACAAACTCCAAATTATAGAAGAGCAATATTGCCAAAACTACACAGGCAGTAGTCAGAAATCTAGATAATGATATGAAAGGTTAGAAAAAAGTAATTAAGAAGAAAAGAAAAGAGAAATAGGAATAAGCACAAAGAAAACAGATAGAAGAAAACATAAACAGAAGATGTGAAATAATTAGAACAGATTAAGGTTGAATGATTGCTAGCCTACTAAATAAACTATATAAAAAAATTGTTCTAGACAGATTTATAGTGCAAAACAAAGAAGAAGTTGACTTAATATCAGAATCAAATACAGTCTTAAATGTTTGGCAACACATTTTAAAAACTAATTTTGAAAATAGAAAACTAAATTTAAAGAAATAACAAAAGAATAAAAAAGAGTATATAATACAAAAGATTGAATTAATTAGATCTAGTACAAGAAACTAGAAGAAAGAATAGAAGAAAATGAATAAGAAAAAATACTCAGAAAGCTTAAAGTAAATATAGCTTCAGGAATATCAGGTATAAGTTATATATTAATATAATATGCAGAAAAGAGATCACAAAAGATTTTTAAAGCCTTTGCAAACCTGATTTTGAAAAAAGAAGACATATTAAAGAAGTAAAAAATTGTGCAAATATATCTAATTCCAAAAGATATAAACTAAGATTACTGCTTAAACAATATTAGGCCAATAGCATTAATCAAGATATTTAGAAAAGTTGTTATGAAAGTAGTAACAAAAAGATTAGCCAGAGTGTTTACAGAAAAAACATACTTAAAAGACCAAATTTCGCAAGCCTGCCAAGTAATTCAACAGAGTAACTGATATACATACTAAACATAAAAATAAAGGAGACAAAAGAAAATAATAAAGAAGTATGAATATTATTACAAGATATGAAAAAAGCATTTGACTTAGTTTCACTAGAAAGCCTAGAATAGGCCCTAAAAAGAATTAAAATCTTGCAAAAAACAAGAAAATACATAAGTAATCTGTTTTGTAAATAGCAACTCAAAGTTATCACAGCTTATAGTTTAACAGAAGAAATAACAGTAAGAGATAGAATAGACCAAGAAAAGGTAATTTCACTACTAATTTGGTGTCTTTTCTATAATTTATTATTAAAAAGAATACAAGAAAATAAAACATTAATCTATATAGTAGAACAAAGAATCACAGAGAGAGTATGCAGTAATAATGTTACAAGTTATAGACAAGTAGCAATTGCATATGCTGATGATACAACATGGATTGCAAACAGCAAAGAATAGATGTTAAGAATTTTAAGCATTACAAAAGAGTTTTTTAAAGCAAATAATATTGAAATAAATAAATCCAAATCAAAGCTCATAGTAATAAATATAAGAACAAGAAAAGAAGAAAAAGAAATTACATTTGGCCATAATAAAATAATAGAAGAACCCAAAAACAAAATTGTAAGATCACTATGAATATGGCTAAATAGCAGAATAAAAGAAGTGCTAGTCTGTAAGAAAGCAAAAGAAATAGTCAAACAGTCAAAGATCTAAGATACAAAAAAATAATGATGAGCCAAATCATATACATAAACAATACAGTAATAATTTCTAAGCTAAGATACCTTTTACAGCTAACAAAAATATTAGAAAAGATAATTGATAAAATACATTAACTGCTAATATGCTTGGCTAAACATAAATGCAATATGATGAGAACATCAAACAACTGCACAATTAAGTATGAAGACTTAGGTAATTGCAAAACACTATGTCAAAAAATAATAACCAAGCAAATAAGTAGTCTTTTCTTAAGACTTAATAGACAAGATAGTTTGAGCAAACTAACAAGACTTAGAATAGCTCAAGGATGCCAAAAAACAGGCTTAACAGAAGACATTTAGGACAATAAAAGAAAAATAGAAGTTAAGAAGTTTTGAAAAAACAACCTAGCCTGTTGAACAATAGCTAAAGCAAAAGAAATAAGAATAAACATCAAAGCAAAAAAGCTCTTATAAAAGGTTTATAAACATAATAAACAGATAAAAAACATGCTGAAAACAAAAACATGAATAGCAAGCAGAAGCACAATAAATAAATAGGAGTTATTATACTTGATAAATATGAAAGATAATAATCTGATCACATGAAGACAACTCAAAAGTCTTTAAGATCTGTTATATAAAAAAAAAAAAGCTAAGTGGTTTAGTAAGATAAAAGGAAAGATGTTAAGAACACAAGCAAGCAAAGAAATACAAGACCACTACAAAGTAAGAAGATACAATATACAACTATTAAAAATTAGATAAACAAAGATGTCTGAAGCCTGAAGGAAGAAAGAATAGATTATTTATAGACCAAAACACAACTAACAATTAGACAAAGTAATTAAAAAGAAAAAGAAAAAAGTGTTAGCAGAATATTGATCAATATATATAAAAGAAGGAAAGATATTGATAGAATTAAGTATATGCAAAGGTTGTAAAAGTAGTTCAGAACAGATGACAGACAAATATGAAAGATGATTAAGATGAGACCACAACATGAAAGTGATACCAAAGTTGCTAATAGATAAAGCTAATAATAGAATAAATGCAATATTAGAGCAGTTACAAGAAGATAGAATAATAGAAGAATAGAAGAAAGATGAAATAAAGTTACTAGAAATAAAACAAACAGAAGAATTAGAAGTAAAACTGATTAGAAAACAAGAATTAAATAGCATGATTACAAATCAGTTATTAGAAATATTGACATAAAACAAGAAGAAAAACAAAAAAAAATACAGTTTCTATACTGATAAAGCATTATATAAGAAGAAAGAAAAAAACAATACAGAAAGAATAGGTATTAGTTGGGTATAAGTAGAAGAGAAAAAAAATTGGCCAAAGGAAGAAACTGCATTAGATCTCAAAGAGTAGCTTTTAGCAACAATAGCAGAGTTAGTAGCAATATGAATAGCAATCCTAATAATGCTAGAAGAAAAAAATATAGAAGTGTTTACAGACAGCATTGCAGCATTAAGAAACATTAATAGAGTACTTCAAAATATAGAAAAGGAAAGAATTCTAAAAAGAAAAAATGCAATATAGATAATAAACATTGTAGGTCTAATCAAGAGCAAGAACATTAGAATAAAAATAATCAAAGTTAAAAATCATAGTGAAAATAAGTAGAATGACAAAGCAGACTTTCTTGTAAAAAAAAAAGCAAAATGCCAAAATAAAATATATGCAAATAAAGTCAAATGTAATAGGATAGAGTACCATTTAGAGTAGAAAAACAAGAAAATTAACATATTGCCAAAACTTCTATATAAAATAATAGCAAATGCCAGAATAGGAGCTAGTTGAAGAAAGACAAATCCAATATAAACATTATAATCAGAAACAAAAAATGCACTATATAATTAGTTAAGTTTTTGGAAAGAGATAAACAGAACAAAAGAAGTTTATTGTATATCAAGAAAACTCAGCACAAGAAGAGCTATAACAATCAAGTGCATAATGAATATTCTACTAACACTCAAGAATCTAAACAGAAGAAGACTAAAAGTATATACAATAGCAAACTATTAAGTATGCCAAGCTAAAAAAAAGAGACTCAGGCATATTTAGTAAGTTGTAGTAGACAAAAAAGTTTGTGGAACTGAATTCAAAAAGTTTCAATAGCAACAGCATGAAATAGACTTAAAGAAGAAAAAAAAAACAGAATTCTATTACAAGTTCTATATAAGGCATTATTTGAAAAAACAAAAACTAAAGAAATCACAAACAGAAAAATGCTGATAAAAGGACTTACAATGCTAAAAGTAGAAAAAAGATTGAAGCAACTCCTAAGCAAGCAGGCAACACAAAAGTGCATAGATATAGTAACAAGAACAGTATAGAACATCTTTTACAACTAAGTATGAAGAGTATGATGTGAAAAAATATAAGCCTGAAAGAAGAAGATTAATATAATGAATAAAATAAAAAAAGATGCTCATGCAAAAAAGAAAACCAAAAAGACAATAAAAAAAGATAAACAAGCAAAAGAAGAAGAAAAAAAAAAGAAAACAGAAAAGGCAAACTAAGTAAAGAAAGAAACTTTAAAAACAATAAATATGCTTATTATAGAAGAGAGAAAACCTTTCTAGTATGGCTTTAAGTAGTTAGATGAGCAGTCTATCTTTAACTAAAATAGTGTAACAGGTTGCACTTAGGCACTATTAGAATGGCTAAGTAATACTAGACTTAGATATTAGAAAATTTTATGTAATTATATAAGTATATAGTTTTAAGAATCTTAATAAAGTACTAGTATAACTGCTTAAGATTAAAAAAAAAAAAAAAGAAATTCTAAGTTCTTATTTAAAATAATATACCTAAGATTATAAATTATTTCTTCAATTCAAGTAAATTTTTTTTCTTAATTTTAGCAGTTTTATTAATACTCTTTATTAAGATTCTATACTTTTATACTAAAACATTTTTTAAACTTAATATACTAAATTAACATCTTGCAGTTACTTCTATGAGCACTTACAAGTAATCTGTTTGCACTAATGTCTAAATTTTTAAGAAAAAAGAGAATTCAGAAGTGTATTTGCCTACTATTCTATAATAAAATATTACTAATCTAATAATATTTTTTTATAGAAAAGTGAAGAAAACAAAAAACTTTTATAGAAAAAATACAAAAATATAGAGATAAATAATAAAAAATACAATGCAAAAAAGAAAAAGAAAAAGAAGAAAAGTAAAAAAAAAGAAATAATATATGTAATTCTTACTATACGACTATCAAATAATCACAATTATAAGCCTTTATTAGGCTTTTAAAAATTATAAACTATACTAAATAAAATTAACTACTATTTTTTTATTTATTTGGAATTTTTAACAAAAACTATATAGAATAAAACTTCAACTTGAATGTAGAGAGCTAGCATGTATTACTAGTTAGTTCAGAATTAGTATTTATGAAGTTTTAGCAGTTTGAAGCATATGTATGAGTTGTATTTGTAATGCTAAATTGTTTATACAATCCTGATTAGAAAATAAATACTGCTGACTATTTTGGTATTTTACATATTGATCCTTTAAAAAAGGTAAACTGAAGCATCTATGTTTTACAAAATTTTCTTAAAAAAAAGAAAAAATATAGGTAAATTAAAAAATAGCTTTTGTAAATACTTAATCCTTTTAAGAATTCCACATAGGTTTTATAATTGTATAGAAATAATATATTTTACTTTATTGTTTAAAAAAAAAGTATTTTGAGCAAGTTTACTTAAGAGTATAAGTAAGATTATTTTAGTAAAATAAATAATAATAATTAAATGATTTTATCAAAAAATTAATATAAATAATCTGAAAACTCTTTCTGAAGATTACTTAATTACAAAACAACTAAAAAGAAAAAAGAAGATTTCTGAAAAATCAGCAATAGAAAATGCTCTAAATAGCATTAGACAAAAAGAAGCAATAACATAGCAAGTAATAGAAAGTATAAGAAAAAATTGTACTGCAAAACTAATAACATAGCTACAAGAAAAAAAGAAAAACTTGAAAAATTTTTGCTTGAAAATAACAATAATAAGGAATTGCTATTAGACTCTGTATGTAGATTTGTTTACATTACACAAAAATATGAAACAGCAAAACAAAAACAGACATATGCAAACTATTAAATTAGAATTGATAGACAGGTTACATAACAAATAAATAAAGTTTGTATAAGGAAAATGAAGTAAATAGAAAAATTAGAGAACTAATTAAAAACATATAAATATAAATACAATATAAAACTAAAAGAGTGTAGAAAAGTCTATCAACAATCTTTATAAGAAAAGCATACTGGGCAATGAACTGAATACACAACAAAATATTCTTCAACAGTTAAGTAAAATATACATAATACCAAATAAAAAAGATAAAATCATTGCAATGCTTATAAAACAAAAACTAGAAGAAGTTATACTGCTAAGAATAACAAGAGAATTAATTGAAAGAGCAGAAAAAGAGCAACTAAAAAAGAAGTTATATAGAATTTACAAAGCAAGACAGTAACATGATGACAATTGAGCTCAGAAAAAAAAACAAGCAAGAAAAAGAAGAATTAGCACAACAAGAAGCAACAAAAAAAAAAGAAGAGCAAGAAAAAAGGCATAAAGAAGACCAAAAAATCAAAAGAAGGACAGAAAAAGAGGATACAAACAAAAAAAGACTATTGGATGAGAACCTCTTAACAATAAAAAAAGCAAAAACAGAGGTAAGTATTAAAAACACAAACCAAGTAAAAGAGAAAGTATTAATATAAATAAAAAAAACTAGAAAAAAACAAATGAAAGAAACAAAGCAAGAAGATATGGAAATGGATGATAAAAAATCAAGACAAGGTTTAATAACAGAAGAAAAAAAAGAGAAAAAAAAAAACAAAAAGTTAAGAGAGAAATAGATATAGTAAGAATACCTTTAAAAGAAAGTATATGAGCATCAAGCAAAAAAAATTGCAACAAAGACAGCAGTTTATTAGCCAACATATCAGTATACAATATGTTAGGAATAATAAAAAAAGAACATATAAAGTTTATCAACTAGTTGTTAAAAGACAATGAACATATCAAGAACATTAAAAAAATTTTCAAATAAGAAAATTTATAGATCGAAGTAGATTTTGATTGTAAATATAACAGAAATAAGACAATACAAAGAATTAGTAAGAAAAAAAGTAACTGGTATAGAAAGATACCAGAAGAATACAAAAAAGAAAGAAGAAAAAAGCAAAAGAAATATAAGAAAGAATATCAAAATAAAAAAGCCAATATATCAGAATATAAGAAAAAAAAATATAGAAAAAAAAGAAGTAAAGAAAAACCAAAAGAAAACCAAAAAAATATTAATGAGAAGAAAACAAAAGATAAAAAATTTATAACAATTTAGGACTTATTAGCTAGTATAAACAGAAAAAAACTAGAATATATTTGCAAAAGATTTAAAAAAGCACAGGTAACAAAAATAAAAAGATTCAAATTTAAGTCTCTTACAATAATCCAAATAGAAAAAATAGAAGAAGGAAGTATCTTATAGTATATACCAATAAGTAGTAATAAATTAGTAAGAGTAATAAATGGAAAAGAAGACTATAAGGCAAGACAAAAGCAAAGGCAGTACATAGCAAAATTAACAGAGCTGCCAAGTAATGCCTTAAAGATTTTATTGTTATAGTGTCTAAGAAGCAAAAGTGCAAGATTAGTTTATATCTCATCAAATAAAAATAGAAATTAAAGGAAAATTGCAATAATAACATTTGCAACAGAAAGAGAAATGAAAACAGCCTAGTCAAAACCAATTATGTATAACAACTTTCAAGTATACTGAGTAAAATGAAAGAACAAGAAAAACAAAAAGAAGTGAAAGCCCTAGAGAAAAAAGAAAAAGAAGCTAGAATAGAACTAGTCAAAACTCATGAAAAGAATATACAGAAATAAAAAGCAGTCCTTAGTTACAAAATATAGAAAAATAGTTAGGAGATAAAAACATTGATGCAGAAAGAAGAAAAGAAGAAAGTGATAAAGAAAGAAGAGAAAAAAGCTAAAATAGAACTAGTCAATACCCAAACAGAAAATACATAACAATGGAAAGTGATCTGCAACTACAAAACATTGAAGAATGGTTAAGAGACAAAAATATCAGTATAGAAGAAGAAAAAAAAATATAAAAGTAATAAATAGAAAATTAGATACACAATCTCAACCCAAGACCAGACAAGTAGAGAACATTTTGGGTCAAATTTTAGACAGACTAAATAGATTGGAAAACATACATCTGAGTGCAAAAGAAGGCTTGGCCAATCACTCCTAAGGATACTCCAGTTAAACTCAATAATACAGACAAGAAAATTAAAGACTTTCTGCAAAGAAAAAAAAGAGTGTTTAAAGAGAAAAGAAAAGAAATATCTCCTGATCTTGAAAATAAAAAAAGCAGAAAACAAAAAAAAAGGTTCAAGAATACAAAAATAGAGCAAAAGAAACTTAGAAAGAAGTAGAAAGAAGGAAGAAAAGAAATTAAAATTGCATATTATAATATCAATAAACTCAAAACTAAAGGGTAGAAACTTAGAAATTATCTGGACAGACAGAAGAAGAAGAAATTGTGATATTTGAAATTACAGAAACAAATTTTACAGAAAAAAAAAGAAAATTTCTAACATATATTGCAAATAACAGATATGTAGAATACTGGATAAATGCAACAAAAGATAAAAAAAAAAGATCAGACATCAGAATTTTGATGAATGAGCAATGGGAAAAACATATAGATACAGTTAAAAAAATAAGTAAATATATGATGGAAGTTATACTATACTTTAAGCAATTGAAGTTAGTAATAATTTTGATCTATATACCACCAAATGACAAGACAGTGAAAAAATGCATTTAACAAAAAATTGTAGAAACAGTTCTAAAAAGAAAAAGATGAACACAAATAGTCATAATGGGTAACTTTAATCATACAGCAAATAATGTACTAGACAGACAACATCTACAAACAACAAATTACAAAAGATTGCCAATCTTCAACTGGATAAAAAAACAAAATTTCAGTAACACATACAGAGATATGCACCCAACAAGACAACAATATACATGGTCAAATAAAGAAACAGCAACAAGAATCAACTATATATAGATATCAGATAGACAAGCAACAGGATTGCAAAAAGCAGAAATTGAAGAGGCAGAAAAACTTACAGAAAGTAATTATAAAATTGTTAAAGCAGAAATATAGATCAAACACATAATGGCAGAAAAAAGCAAGGCAGAGATTAAAAAAAAGAAACAGTTAAAAACATTATATTTATATAATTAAACAAAAACAGAAAACTGGAAAAACTACATACAAGAGTTACAAAACCAATTAGAAGTTAAAAGAATTCTAAAAACATTCAAAAGAAAGAACAGAAAAAAGATAGAAGGTTAAACAAAATAAATAATATTTGGGATATAATAGAAGAAGCAATTATTATAGCAGCAAGCAAACACATATTTAAAAAAAAAAGTATACAACACAATAACAAATAGAAGAAGAAGCCAAAAAGAACAGCAATTGAAAAAAAAATTTGTCAAAATACAAAGAATAATCAAATATGTAAGGACAAGAAAGAACTAGAAAGTAACAGAAGAAAAAAGAAGCAAAGTAAATAAATAATTGAAAGAACTAGGCAAGAAAATAGGTACAAAATTACAAAAATTATAGAGACAATAGTCAAATGCATAAATAGAAGACATGAAGAGATGAAAAAAGCTGTTACAAGAAGAAAAATGAATGAATGAAAGCAAGCCCAAAGAAGACAAATAAAAAAAAACATAGATAAAAGATGTAAAATAATTAAGACAAACCAAAGAAAAATGATAGCAAGTCTATTAAACAAGTTATATAAGAAGATAGTACTTGACAAATTTATTAAACAAGTTAAAAAAAAACAAGTTTATTAATGAAACCAGATAAAGTTAGAAAAGAAGTAGCAAAACATTACAAGAAGCAGTTTAGAAAAAGAAACATTAAATTGCAGAAGATGTCAGAAAAGTGAAAAAAAATATACAGACCATAAAAGAATATAAAAAAAGAATAATACACAGAAGTTAAATAAAAAATTAAAGAGAGAAAATGAAAAGAAATACTTAAAGAGCTAAAAATAAGAATAGCTTCAGGTATATTAAAAATAAGCTATATTCTGATAAAGCAAGCAGGAAGAAAAACACAAGTATTTAGAAGTTTTGCAGATCTTTGCTTAGAAGTAGGAAAGATACCAATCAAATGAAAAATAGCACAAGTCTATCCAATATCAAAAAATATTAAATAGGAATATAGCTTAAACAATATTTGACCAATAGCACTAATAGAAATATTTAAAAAGGTTGTAACAAAAGTGGTAACAAAAAGATTAACTAGAGTATTTATGAAAAGAAAAATACTCAAAGAATCAAATTATGCAGGCCTTCCAGATAATTTAACAACACAACTAGTACATAAAAATGAAAGAAGCAAGAGAGAAGAACAAAGAAGTATGGATACTTTTGCAAGATATGAAAAAGGCATTCGACTCAGTTCTACTTGAAAGTCTTAAATTAGCATTGCAAAGGGTAAAGATACCTGAAAAAACAGTAAAATATATTTTAAGTCTGTTTTATAAAAGACAACTAAGAATTATTACAGCATATGGCCTAACAGAAAAAATAACAAAGGGTGTGGTGACCTAGTGAAGTGGTCAGGTTGTCAACTTCCAAGTGGCAGGTCCAGAGTTCAAATCCCAGTGTCGATGGAAAATTTAAAAATCCTTACTGTGTTATGGTTAACTGTCTCTCGCAATTAGTTGGGATAAGATATCTGTAATCTGTGTCACACTAGCATGACTGGCAGGTCACATGGCATTTGTGTAACAGTCACATGACATTGTCCTTTAGGACAAGGTCTGTAGTTACACAAAGGAATGCAAACCAGTACCGGGTGGTGCAAACT
>CAJVQA010010486.1:0-11354 GCA_910591915.1 Cetraspora pellucida | reverse complement strand
AAATTTTATCATAATAGATAAATTATTTTATTTATATTTTGTGAAATTTTAATAAAAATTGGTTGTAATTTAAAAAATTTTTATAAGTAGTATATTTCAATTTTATATAAAAATTTCAAAATACTATATAAACTATATAAAAATGATCTATATACTTTCTACTCTTAATCTTCTATTATTCTAGTAATAAAATACTTACCTATCTCCAAATTACAAACTACTTTGAGAAACAGCCTATTCTGAGTCAAACAAAATTATACAAGAAAAATTTCAAATGAAATACAAAACACTACCTTTAATTACAAAGTTTCTTTTTATTAAAGAGACTCTTTTTTAATAAACTTGTCTTCTACAACTTCTATAAATGCAGTTATCACTTTATCAAAAGATATATCTTTAGTAATTAGTAAGAAAAAGATATAAGTAAGCAGATGGTAAAGCCTATTTATGTAAAAGGCCAGGATAATAATGATCAAACCCAATATACAAAGCAAACTATAATACCTTGCACAGCTATGAAAGCTGAGCATACAGTAATCGATCTTGTAGAAGATAACTCTAAAAGATCATTTTCAACATCTTTAACCCTCTATGATCTTAATATATGCTTCAACAAATTCCTTCTTTATTATAACATATCTCTTCTTCTTCAAAATCAAACTATCCAAAATATTCAAACACTTATATAGCATATTGATAAACACAACTACAATCAAAAAGTTACTAGTATCACATTCTCTGTTAATTCTACTTATAATGAAACTTATATATACCTTTCTAATGACTTACTTTTTTCTAATTATATTATTATTTTCTCTTATTTTCTTTCTAACTTTTATAATCTTTCTCTTAAATCATATTCTTTCAATTCTACTTCTAACATATTAGACTTATTTTTTAACAGCACTTCATCTCTACATCTATTAACAACCAGACTACAAATCTCTATATTAACTCAAAACTTACATGACCTATATTTAAATATTGCTACATACAATGTTCAAGACTTTAATACAATAACTAAAAAGAAAGCTTTGCAAAACTATTGTTTTTATAATAACATCAATATTGCATATATTACTAAAACAAAAATTACTAACAAAACTAATCTTTTGTTTTGCAATAACAATCTTTTTATCTATTTCTGGGTCAATTCTGAAAACTTAGCAGAAGGCACTGCTATTATGATTCATAATCAACTCAAACCTCATATATATAATTGTTAAACACATCTTAGTGAAGCTATTGCTTTGGATTTTTTCTTTAGAAGTGATACTAAACTTTACATTATAGCAGTTTATCTTTTTTTTACTGATATGCAGAAATGTAATAAAACATAAAACACAGTCATTACATGAATTTAACAAGCCTATTAACTAAATCTACATCTAATTGTTCTTGAAAACTTTAATATACATGACAACATCTGTAGCACCTTATTCAAATTTCAACTTATTAACTATTTACATCAATCTAATATATATAATCTTGGAGCATATATTAACAACAAACATTACATATGGTCAAACAATACTAGTCAAAGCTATATTAATTACATTTGAACTAATTCATTCAATATATAGTTCTTTTTTTATATAGACTTGATGACAGTAATACTTCTACATTAAGTGACCATTTTATTCTTTTTTCTTCTTAAACTTTTATTAATGTATATAGTAAACTACCACACTATCATACTAGTATTAGTCATAGAATTTTTAACTACAAAGCTATATTATCAGAAAGTTGAACAGAATTTTTTGATTTTTTTTCTTCTAATTTCAAAACACACAAAACATCACTTAATTATAATACAAATGAAAGTATTAAAACTACCTGGCACAAAATTGAACACTTAATTATTAATACTGCAATACATTCTATTCTTAACAAAAAATTATACAAATATATTATAACAACCAATACTCTTCTCATAGCACTTCACTTCATTTATTACTTAAAGAACTTGGTCACTTAATCAAAATTTTGAAAAATCTTAACAACAATCTTAATATTAATCAGATTAATTTAAGAATTCAAAATATCAATTCAAGATCTTAGTGCAACATTCATATCCTTATTCTTTATCAATATTTACAACTCAATCAATAGATTCAACATGCACAAGATATTTGGAAACAACTTTACTATACATGTCATTTTAAAAACTCTTTTTTATTTTGACAACAAATTTAGCAAGCTACTAAAAAAAGATGTGAAACACTTTCTATACATCTCAAACATGCCATTAATAACATTTTTAATCACTATAAAGCTTTTATTCACTTCTTTAATATCAAACTTTTTGACCAAATAGTTACAGATCCAAACCTTATTAAACATCATATACAATCTTATTTTCATAATTGAACAACTTATTGACCAACTAACCAAACCCTTTTTGATAACTTTTGGTCTACATAATATTAATCACTATCACATATTAATACTCAATAGTATAACTCTCTTTCTTTTCTTATTACTAAAGAAGAAGTTACTCAAACTATAGCAAAGCTTTCTAATAAAAAAGCCTGTAACCCTATAAACATTAGTTATAAAATGCTTAAATATGCTAACTCTACCTATATTAAAGCTATAACTGCTTTGTTTAACTACTGTCTTGTTTCAGATTAAACTTCTAAACAATGAAAGCATAGCAGAATCCATTCTATTCCTAAATAAAATATATTTAATGAAGACCTTAATCTTACTTACCTAATAGGTTTTATTGAACATATCTGCAAAGTCTATACAAAAATTATTACTAATAGAATTAGTAATATATTTTTAAAACATTTTATACTTTCACTATACAACTATGTTGCCTTACCTAATAACTGTATTTCTACATTTATTCATATACTTAACAATATTACTAACAATGCATTATGCAACAAAAAAACTATTTAGCTTCTATCTCAAGATATGAGTAAAGTCTATGAATCTTCTTCAACATTCTCTTTAGCATCTTGCACTTCTTAGTTCTATTATTAACACTATTATTAACTTATTTACTAACTAACAAAATTAAGTTATTACAAATTTTGGCCTTATACCTTTATACTTTGTACTTAATGGTATCGACCAGGATAAACTATTACTTCTCTCTTGTAAATAATTTATTATGACTCACTCATTTCATATATTTACAATAACTTTAATGATTATTTTACAAAAGTCTTCTGGCCAACTAATCTTAAAGATCTAATATATAATAAACTTGAATCACACTATTCAGTTTTTGTTTACATGAATAATATTTTTTGAATTGCATTTTTATAGCAAAAGCTTTTACAAATTCTTAACATAGCAAAATCTTTCTACAATATGGCCAATATTTAAATTAATCCTACTAAATCCATACTTATAACTAATAAAACTTTAACCAACTACAATTCTATTATATATAACAATCATTTACTTAACTTTCACCTTTTAAGTAAACCATTTAAGTTTCTAAGATGCTAATTTATACTTAATAACAAACAAACAAAACAGACAAAGCTTATTATAACTGAGTCTTTACATTTTATTAAAATTGCAAACACTAAACAAATTACTAATACATATGCATAATATATTATTAATATAGTTATTATTTTTACAATTAAATTTCATCTTTATAATATAATTTTTAACCAAAACACTTGTAACAAAATTCTTACAAACCATATTGAACTTGTTAAAAGCAAAGCCAAACTTAGTTGTACAACTCCTACTAGTATTTTACTTTATTCTCAATTATATAATATTCACAATATATAGGATATTTAACTACAACACCATATTATGAACTATACCAAAAGACTTAACTCTCATAATTTTCTTGGTATTAGTACTTATATTCAACTTTAGCAACTTCAAAATAATTTTTGGTCACCTAATAGTATACTGATACACAATAATTTTACTATTAATGAACCAAACAAACATTTTACTAACTTTAAAATTATTCAACTTTTCAAACATCTCAGTATAACATTTATCTCTAACCCAATTTACAACATTTTATATACTATTCAAGAAGGCTCTATTTTATTAGAATCCCTTCTCTGCTTACATTCTAAATATCTAACCTTCAAAAAACAACTTAAATATTATAACATTTTATATTTAGACCAACTTACTACATTTGATAATTTATATTTACTAAACTAGAAACACATTTCTTCTTACATTTATAAAATTCCAAAAGGCAAACAATCTCTCTAGTTTACCTATTTAGAAGACCAAGTTACAAGTCACTTTTACAACCATCTATATTTACACTTACATCTACCTGATACTAACTACTATAGTTATACGATTGAATACTTTTCATTATATAAAAAACCTTGGCTTATTACAGTATTTGATAACCAAATCATTACTGATAAAGCCAGAAGACAACCTTCACAATCTGGCACTGTGCTTATTATTTATTAGCAATGTCAAATTAAATTACAATTTATCTGCTTATATCTTCTTGCACCTATTCAATCACAGACATGTCTTGGTTGTTTTTTTAACTTATATACAATTAATAACAAATATACAATTATTATCTTTACTAATTTTTCAATTTAATTTTTTGGTCAAATTAACACAAATAACAAAACTCTTAACTTTAATGCCAATCATTTGAACCTCTTATACTCAGTTGCAAACAGACATCCTATTCAAACTTCAAACCTACCTAATATTATTATTTCAACAAACTTAATCTCAACTATCTTTGAATTCTGTATACTAACTTATAAACTTCAACAAATTGCCAACTACAATACTAACTAACAAGAACTTCATTTCTATACTAATGATTCTGTTATTAACTTGAGTACTTCTTAATGCTTTATAGGCATTAAATAGGTCCAAGTTGACAATAATTTTATACAGCATATATTTTAGGCACAAGTTAAACTTTGGCTTTGTTTATTTAAATCAGAACTTATTACTATCTTATCAGCTCTTATTACTACTTCTAGAAACTGTACTGTAAATATATATACAGACTTTCAATCTGTAATTTCAAAATACTAAAACCTCTTAAACTCTTCTACTACTCTATCATATATACATACACTATACTTTTCACTTTGAAACACACTTGTTAACTTTATTAACTTGTACAAAATTTAAATTATTATTCACAAAATTACTGCTCATCAAGATAATATATACAATAATTTAGCTGATTAACTTGCATATAACTATTATAACTTGTTATATCTTATTTTTATGCTATATAATATTTATAACCCAGCTTATATTCTTATTCTTGAGAATTTTTCTCTTGAGCTATCAACTTGTCACAATATTCATACAATTTGTTATGCACATATTTATGCACTATGGATTACTCAAAACTACTTTCAAAAATCTGAAAAAATTCTTAATCAAATCAACTAACAAGCTACCTGGCTGTATATCAACAACATTCAAAAAAATTCAAACTTCTCATATAGCTTTTAATTATCTACTCTTAAGTTTTTTAGAATTAAAATTTTACTGAATAAACTTTCTGCCCTACACACTTTACACAAATGTTATTACTTATACTTACCTACTTGTCATCAATATCATTACACTAGTTTTTATCTTTATTAGATAACTTGCCTATCTGATCAACTATTAAATAATCTTATAAATAACTTATTATAATATACTCTTAATATTACTATTCTTAATACTATTTTAGAAATTATAACTAACTTATATTATCAAATCAAATAACTAAACTGCATATTCACTTATAGTATACCAGACTTATCTTCAATTTTTTCAACTTTATCAGGCTTAGTACCAAATAAAATTATTACTATAGTTACAAACTTATCATCTACAAAAATATCTATAACACTGATTACTAAATTCCTACTTTATCTTAATCAACAAATTTATCACAAAATTTGGATTTTTTATTGTATTTTAAGATCTACAATTTATTTTTCTACTTATAATTTACTTTTCAATTCTATTTTGCAACTAGTGCAAACTTCTTCTCTTAATACTATTAGTTCTAAGATTAATTCTTAGTATATACAATTGATTAAATATCAAACTAATCTCTTATACATTATTACTAACATTCAAATCTAGATGAGCTTTAGCCACTCCAATTGGTTTAGGTTGCAGATAAATTAGTCTGAGCTTCTATTTTTGCTATAATATTTTAAAAGTAGATTTAAACTTTATATAAAAATCTTAGTTAAATATTTAATAAAGATAAAGACATAGCCTCACTATTAATATTAAAAAAAAAAAAAATTTTTTCTTCTCTTTCTGTAAGATTTGTTTTGATAATTTCCAATATGGTTTCCTCCAACTTATCCTAGCTAGAACCTAATTTGAAATAGTTAGCTATAGCATAACATAGGAAATAGGAGGTGTAATGTTACATTAGGTGTTTAATTGTAGCACAAATATAGTTTAGAAATCTTTAAATTTAGAACTTATATTTCTATATGTAATAAAGTTTCTACTTGAGCATTATTTAATAAAAAATAAAAAATAAAAAATAATTTTCAATATTGTAATTTTCTCTTCTTCTGCCTAACCAAACAAGTTCTCTAACTTTCAACCTTTAGTTTTCAGTCTATTAACATTGTGACATACTATTTTAAATTTTTTTTTTCTTTTATTTTTCTTTTAACTCTTTTCATGTTGTTACTTTGTTCTCTGTCTTTTCTTTTCAATCTTTGCTTTTTTTTTCTTTTAGACTAAAAGATGTTTACTTTTTTTCCTCTTCAAAAACTTTTCTTTCATTTTGCAGAAAATCTTTGATTTTCTCATCTAAGTTTATTAATTTAACTAGTATGCTCTTAAAAGCAATCAGTCAAAGCTGTCTGGCTTTGTTGAGTTTCTAATTTTTCTAATTTTTTTAATATTTTTTAAAGAAGATTATGCATCTGTAGTTGTTTCTCTTTATTTTCAGTTTGGTTTCTTTTGTGATTATTGTAGTGTTTATTATTTTTCTTTCATTTTTCATCATGATTGATGTTCTTATAAGCTTCTATGTCTGAACCTTCACTAATATTATCATTATTGATATACTTTTCTTCTTTACTTTTGTTTATATATTTTTTATTTCCTTTTTTGTGATCTTGCTAAAAGAATAAGTAGTTGTTGAATCATATTGATTTCATTTGTGCTGCTTCTATTTTCTTTGCTAATATAAACATAATTGTAGCTAACCTTCTTAGATTTCTATTTCTATTAGTTGATATATATACTGATTTTACACTTTTTTTTTTTAAGCATCATAATAGCAATACTTCTAATATGTTTTTTGAAAGTTCTACTAATCAAGTTGTAAATTGATTTTGCATATTATGCTGATTATAGTCTTCTTATCCTATCATTACTCTTGCAAGTTTGTGTATTCCTATTGGCAATGATCTTAAGATACTTCTTTTTTCTATTTTTCTTGCTTTAATTACTACTAATGTTTTGTATTTAGACCTTTTGATATATTTTATATGAGCTTCTTTAATACTTCTGCACATGTGGTTTACTTCTTCTGCATTGATATTAGCTAATAAATTCCATATTGTTAAATGTGACTTTACTTCTAATTCATCTTCTGTTACATAGCTACTTTCATTGTTTTCTTCTTTTCTTTGTTTAATAGCATTTTTGAATTTTTTTACTTTTTTTTTTTTGTTTTTTAATATTTACTGCTTCTGTTTTTTTTCTTGATTTTGTAGTTCTTCTGGAATGATTTTAAGCCATTACTTTCTTTTTTTTTAATTCTTTTTATTGCTGCATCTCTGCTAAATTCACAGTCAAAGTTTACTTCTATCAACTATTTTTTTTTTTGAAAAGTTCTTGAATTAATTTAATATAATAATTTTTTTGAAAAATCCATTGCATATATTTAATTCTTTCTTCTTTTTTTCATCTGGCACTATATATATTGGCATATTTGACTTAAAGGATTTACTCCTATCACATATATGGTTTCTAGGTGATCACTGACTTTGCTCTATTGTATTTGTCAATTCTAAAGTTTCTTGTTTTTCTTCTTCTGCTTTTAGTTTTGTTATTCTTCTATCTATATTCTTGATGTCTTTTTTAAAATTGTGTATTCTGTCATCTGTTAACTTTTTTTTATTTTTTTTATTTTCTTTCTTCTAATTACTGTCTTCACATCTTATTGTTTCTATTGGCAGTTTTTCCGTAATTATGTTTTTGAAGTTTTTAAAGTCTTGTTAATTTGTAGTTGAAATGCTTAATTTTTCTATTTGCTTTATAACTCCTTTTAAATTTTAACTTATTTTTTCTCTTTTATTCTTATATTTTTGGTATTTTTCTTTTGAATATACAAGTATTTCTACTTCTTTGACCTTCTTTGCCTCTTTTATTTCTTCTAGCTTTGTTTCTTTTTTGATGTTTTTCTCTTATTTGTGTTTATTTGATAGCCAAATGACCCAGAAATTATATCTATTGATGCTAGTTTCTTTGTTTATTCTTCTATAATACTATATAAAACTATGCATACTTCTGTTATTTTGAGTACCTCTAGTATTTGGCTATAAAGAAGTAAATTATTTGCTGTAATGTTTTTTAGATCATAAATTGCCAAGTCTCTTGCTATATACTCTAGATTATCAGAATTTCTTATAGGTTTTGCTAAAACTGCATCTAGTATTTTACTATCTATATATCTTCTATTTTTATTACCAAAACTCTTAATATGTTAAATTAGGTTTGTACTGCATGATAATCCTAATCTAGTTTGTACTTTCATTTTTAGACTATTCTGTTGTTCATCTATTTACTTGTTCTACATACTGTACTTATCTGTTATTTTCTAATAAAGCTATTTATTGTTACTATTTGTTGTTTAGTATAATATAATGTGTTGTTTATGTTTGTATTGATGGCTGATCATATGTTCTAATCTTGTTTTTTAGAGTCTAGTGCCATTTTTCAATTTTTTCAAATTTTTTTTTCAAAAACTGCAAAACTAGCAAGAGCTTCTGTTTAACAGAACTTTACTTATATTGTTATTAAAGTAAAGTAGTTGTATTTTGTATGCTAAATCTTTTTTCTTAAAGTCTAAAATAAGATTTATTAAGCTGTTTTTGCATTTTTCCTTTATGTTTATTTGGTTTTGTTTAGAAATTAAGGATCAGTAAAGAGAGTTTTTTTTTCTATTTGTATTATATTTTATATAAATATTATTAAAAAATATATTTATTTACTAAATAATTATTAGTTTTATCAAAGTGAAAAATTATATGAATTTGATATTTAATTGCTTTAATATTAATTATTTTAAATAATTCAGTTAATTAAAGTTTAAAACATTCATAATCCTATAGATTTTTTTTAGATTTAAAATTATAGTACTGAATTAATATAAGATTTAATATCTTTTTGTTAGATTTAATTTTTATTAATAAATATATCTAAATTAAATATTAAAAATTTAAGTTAATTTTTTAAAAAATTTAAAAATTTAAAAATATTAAAAAATATTTGTTTATAACAAATTTCTTAATCTGATAAATATTCAAATAGTTCTTCAGAATTCATAGCAACTGCTATATTATTATATTAAGCTTTTTCATAAAAATTATTTGTTGCTTGAATTATAGATCTATTTTTCAAAATTATTGAACTATATATTTTAATAATATAATGATCTAAACTTATTAGATCTATTGTATTAAAATATATATCTAAATATTTTAATAAATTATTAAAACCAAAATATATTTTAGAATTTGGATTATAATTTTTTAATTGTTTGTTAATAAATTCTTGAGCATTATTCAAACTAAATATTCAAATTAAATTATAAATTTATAAGAACTTATAGTTTTAATATTTTTTTGATTTGTTTAATAATATTTTTGTTACTATTCTGTCTTTTTTTTTAGTATTAAGATGACTTCTTTTGGTTCTGACTTTTTATTAATATTTATATTAGATATATATATATAAATATATCTATATTGAACTATTAAACAAGTTTACAACTAGCTACATGTATAACTTTTCTATATTACCTATTTAAGAAGTCTGTTTAAAGGTTTTTTATTAGTTGTTATACCTAACACTTCTGCTTAGGTGTTCTATTTAAACACTCTAATCTGGCTCTAGTATTGACTTCATCAGGTTACAAACCCAGATTCTTTTATTATTGATCTTTAGAAAAATCTACCAGAGTGAGCTATATTCTTTTTTACTACTAACCTAGTTTGATGTTATAGCTAAGACCAATACTTGCAGCTAGAATTTTCTATTAAACTGCTATTACTTTTGTAAAGTTCACTCAAACTCTGATACCTATTTTTCTAAACATCTTTTCTATTATTTCTTACTAATTATTATTAAAACTAATAGAGCTCTTCAGATTACCAATTTAGATGACTCAGTATAGTATACTTATGTATTCTTTTTCTTTAATGATTCTGGTAGCCTAGTTGGTATATATGCTTTTTTCACATATTTGTTGTTCAGTTTATTTAACAATTTCTTTGAGGATATTTCATGAGCTTCTATTAGATTAATAGTACTATCAAAGTTTGTGCTATTTTTTTATTTGAGATTTCTAAGTAGACTTTTATTTTTTTTATTTTTTATTTTTCTACATCTGGTGGTTTTATCATAAATTTGCACCAAAACCTTATACAACTTATGTTTTTTATATTTCTCTATATATATATAATATTACACTTTATATAGATGCCTTGAGCTTCCAAAATCAGATGAGCTCTAACCTAGTATATCTAATATTACAGATGTATAAATCCAACTGATTAACAAGAAACAGTTACTATAATACAGATATAATTTCCAAAATTCATCATCTATAAAAATTAAACCTTAGATCTGCTACTTGGAAGTTAATAATCTATTTACTTTACTAGATCACTACATTGTAATATCCTGTCTTTAAAACTATTTAATTTAAAAAAGTATAATTATTTTTATAAAAATACTATAAATAATATAAAAATCACCCTGGGCATAACCAGAATTGTCCTGCAGGTATTGTCGAATAAGCTAAGAGCTTATAATATATAGTAGTATAGTATCACTAGGGTCGAAAAAACTCCCTAGGTATAACCAGAATTGTCCTGTTTGTAAGTGCAACAAGTCCCAGTCTCTACCATAAAAGAAAGCACCATGTTGGAGGTTAAATGCAGCATCAAGTTACTGTATGATGTTAAGACCTGGGGCATCTGCAGGAACAGCGATAGCAGGTTTGGCTTGAGATACGGATTGGTCAAAAGACCAATGGCAGCAGCAAATCTGGCTTGAGATACAGGTTCATTGTAGATCCTGGACCATTGTCAGAACACCTTAGAGGAATCAATAACAGGCAAACCAAAGATGGGAAGATCATAAGGATCAGACATACC
>CAJVQA010010485.1:0-11355 GCA_910591915.1 Cetraspora pellucida | reverse complement strand
TCTTAAATTTGTCTATTTGTAGCTTATAAGTAACTTAATCTTTTTTTCTTATAATATAAAATTAAATATTACTATATAACAATTTTTATTTTTAAATATTATCAAACAAAATTTTATTTGAATATTTTAAAATTTAAAAAATATAGATTATATGCATATTTTTAATAATTTTCTAGACAAATTTGTTTAAAAATGGTCTATAGTTTAAGAAATAAAATTAAAATTATATAATTTAAACATTGTTTATAAATTTGTAAATTAATAAAAAAAAATATTTAATTAAGATATAATAAATTTATTTTTAAAACTTAGTATTATAATTTAGATTAAATATTATTAATAAGCTTTTTAATTTATTTTATAAAATATAATATATTAAAAATAATAATATTATCTATATTTATTTTAGAAAGTAAATATTAAAGAAATATAATAATAGTAACATACAGTAATAATTACTATAGTATACTTATGCTATCTATAGATGTTTAATTAATATATTATATGCTGCTTTAGTTATACTATATAAAATAAAAAGTAAAAAAAATTTTGCTTATCTTCAAATTGAATATTATAATTATGTTTTTTACTTTATTTTTTTTTAGTATTTTGTTACTGTGTTTCTTTTTATTATAATATTTTTTATTATAATTTTTAATATGTTCTTTTTTATTATCATGCATTTTAATATATTTTTTTTTGTTATTATACTTTTTTTCTTTTTTCTTTTCTTTTTATAATTTTAGTAAATTTATGAAGAAACTAACTTCATTAGTTATACTTACCATTATACTTTATTATAATGTTTTTTTGCTATTGTATTTTTTTATTGTTATATATCTTTTTGTAATTTTGAAAATTATTCTTAAATAACTATAAAAGGTGAGTTTGTAGTGTTATGTTTTCACAACTGTTATTTAGAATGTTAGTTTGACTGACTACTTAAATTGCTTTTTCTAGAAGTTTTAGATATAATTCTTTCAAAATCTTTAAATAATCTTCTAGTTGATTATAAAAATGCAAATAACAGAAGTATAGAGTTAGTAACTATTAAAACAGATCAAACAACTAAATTACATATAAAAGCAGAACTAAATAATATACAGAACCTTTAACTTTCAGTAGATAATTTATATTTATTATAAAACTTAGCTGAAATATATCTTAATAATTATGCTAAAAGTGAGTAATAACTAATAATAATAGTGAAATTTAACAATGTATATTTGAGTATTTAAGTTTTGAAAAAACAGTTAGCAATTAGTTTATTGATCTTTCAAAACAGCATAATTATATTTCAGAAAAAGTTTATGCCTATGTTATGTAAATATGTCTAAATCAAAATCATCACTAATTATAATTATTACAATATAATTAGGAAGTATAATTATTAGCTATATTTAGATATTAATTTATATATTCCAAAATATAGAAGACTATTTTCAGAAATTTTAAAGAAAGTAGAATTATATATGACAAAACAAAATATAAGTTTTAAGCAAATTTTATATCTTTTGACTGTGCAATTTTCCAATTATATAATTTGTAAAAATGATCACTATAATGCTGTACAAAAGTTAAGAAAACTACTAAATTTTATTATGATAAAGTACAACAATTTGTTAATTATTTGTTATAACTAAAAAATTAGAATTCTAACTAAATTGTTTGTATCAGAATAGATCTATATAATAATTATTTGTTAGGATTATTTTAGATATTATCCACATAACAACAATATTTGATCTGTTATATAAATATTATTCAAATCAATAATATGTGTTAGAAAAATTAGTTTAATATGCATTTTACTCTTTTAGTAGTTATTAATAATAATATAAAGACTTAGTTGGTTGCTTAAGCATTATTTGATAATAAGACTACTAAATCATATAAATGGTTTTTTAAATATTTTATAGATGCAATAAATAATACATTATTAGTTACTTTATTTTCTGATGCTGAATGTGTTTTAATCAATATTGTTATTTTGAAACTATCTAAAATATAAATATTTCTTATATGCTTTTTATCTTTAGGAAAATATGCACAACTAAACAAGCAGTTTGATAAATTTTATAAAAAGTTTTTGCATATTCAGAATTGAATATTTAAAAAGAATTTTTATAGAAAATGGTTATAACTATTAAATAAGTATTCTCAAATATATAGTTATTTTAATAAAACATTACAAGGATATATAAAATTATAAGCATAATGCTATTAATTAAAATTCTTTATAACAGAAATTCAAAGTACTTAATGCATTGAAATAATATATAAGTTAATTAAAAATGATATTAAAAACATCTTCTTTTTATATAGCTTTTAAGAATATATATAAAAGCTACTAGATAATGAAGCTAAATAGACACAATATATTAATCCAAATGTTTTTGTTAAAATCTGAAAGTTAATTGGTCTATTTATAGCTTACAAGCACTATATTGTATTGGTAAATAACAGTAGACATTTATATACTTGCATGCCTATTATAAATCATAATATAATATGTGCTTATTTTTTTAAATATGATTAATATCTAAACAACAAAGTTTTATATTAGATTAATAACAAAATATTGGTATTAAGATAGTCTTCAGAACAAGGATTTAGAAGTTTTATAACAGCAAAGCATTAAGATTTTAATGATGTTTTAGCATAAGGCTTTAGATATCATTGTTTCAAACTTTTATATTATCAAACAAATTTAAGACAATAATATATTTTATGAAAAAAATCAACAGGTAGTTAACAAAAAAGTTAGATATACTAATAAATTTGGTAAAATAAAAAAGACCCTTAATATTGTTTTGGATCTTGAATGTAAAAAAGATCTTATAAATTTGATTATTCATTTTATTAACTGAAAAAAGATTACTATTGAAAATATCAATAATGAACTTGATTAGTTTAAACAGATAATTGTAATAAATCTTTTAGTTGTAAAATACTATAAACAACTACTAACTAAATAAATAAAAAATTCTTTAGATGTTCAAAGATACAAAATATTAAAACATAATTACAATGCAATTAATTTTTAAAATTCTAATTTAAGAATGTTTCTCTCAAGTATTAATTCAAAGAATATTACAAATAATCCTAATTATACAAAAGAAAATAAAAAAAATATGTATGTTATTTATGTGATAGGATAGGATATAATATATGCACTTGTAAACAATATGTAAATAATAGTGATATAATATTTTTTTTTGATATTAAGGTGACCTCTTTGGTTTTTGACTTTTATTAATAACTTTTTTAATAATATGATTCTATAAACTATTACAGAAAAGTATACAATTAACTACATATATAATTTTCTATATTATTTATTTAAGGAATTCACCTAAAGATTTTTACTAATTGATATATAACATCTTTGCTTGGATTTTCTATTTTAATTCTTTGAACCTATAATCTATATTAACTTACTAAGTTATATCTAGATATTTAGATTATTATCTCAAATTTAGATCTATTTTATCTTTAAGGTAAACCATCCAGAGCCTTCTGTATCTATTTTTATAACTGATTTAGATATTGCTATAACAGAATTAACACTTGTAATCAGAGTTATATTATTTAACCACTATGTTCTTGTAGAGTTTACATAGACTCCAACATCTACTTCATAATATAATCTCAGTACTTTAGTATATCTTTGCTTTTTGTTTAATTTTTTATCTAAACTCCTAATTCAGATAGTTTATATAGAACTATAACCAGTTCATCAGTATATTAGGTTGATTTGATATTCTTTTTTTTCTGATTCATTCTGGTAATCTGTTTAGTAATATCTTTAAGATTTTCAACTCAGAGGTTTTTATCTATTTAGATACTATGACTGGGTACTATGATCTTGATTTTCATTTCTTTAATCTAGTTTTTATAATAAGAACATTGAAGATTTGATTAACTCTCTATTCAAGTCTTCTCAAATAGACTTCTTGTTATTTAATTTCAATAGATTTACATAACTTCAAATGTTTACATTATCTGATTTGTCAATTTGCATTTCTTTATGTAACTAATTACACAAATGCCTTATAATCTGCTAATTATGCTAATGTGACCACTATTATAGATATTTTAATTCAATTATTAATAACAATTATTATAATATGAATATTATATAAGTGATTATTCAAATATTCATCATTGATAAGATTTGAACACCCAACCTACTACTTGAAAGGTTAAAAACCTGACCACTTTATTAGGTCACCACATCTTATAACATAATTTTCATAAGGCACTTCAAATTATGATATGAATATAATTTGAACTAACAATAATTAGAAAAGAAATTTGTATATGATGGAACAAACCTTAATGTACATACTTGTAACAGCATAGGGTATAATTCATAGTATGCTTCTAATTATGATACATGATTTCATGTAATTATGAACTAGTAATAATTTATATTGTGAATATTAATATTACTAGTATTGTAAGTGAAATGGCAGGCTTTCAAAATCATGACTATTAGTCATAATTTTGACAGCTTTACTACTAACAAGTTCTTTACCTTTACTAATAAGTTTATTTTTTAGGCAATAATTAGAACTGTGAAGTAACATATCAGTGATACTTGATTTTAAATAAGTATTAAATTTTATTTTCTAATTGGTCTCTTTAAAAATTAGGGTAGGCAACTTCTACGTACAAGCGTTTCCCTTTTAATGGATAGGATTAGGGTGGGCGCTATTATAATTTGTACTAGGTATTATATAGATTACCATACCGGTTCTTTAACATTAAATAAAAAAAAATTTATATGCTATATTTGGACTTTATAACGTTAATGTTAATACGTAGCTAAAGTCTAGTTAATGTTACACGAGTAGCTAATGTTACACGAATCGCATGGTTGACGTGCCTATAGTTATCGTCACCATAGGTTATAGTTAACAGGAGGAAATGTTGATGTTACACGATTGATTTTACACACGGTGTGAAATCAATCGTGTAACATCAACGTTTCCTCCTGTTGTTATAGCTAGTAATAGTCAATATTAAAATTAAATATTATTGGAATCTCTTATAATGTAAATAGCCCTATTTTATAATTAATTTATTATGAATGTTTTCTTAAAGAGTCAACTATACTACAAATGTACAATTATTGTGAATTGACATAAATACAATTTTTAAAAAACTTTTAGATATGTAAAATTGTGTAAAATAATAACAATAAAATTAAGATATATCTATTCCTAAACATGTATTTTAATCTTTAGATGATGCTTTGAGAAAGCTATACTGGGTTAAGCGAGTAGAAACTTTAGTTATAATCAGTTAATGAAAATCAAATACAACTTAAACGAACTGAGTTGATGAATTCGTATAACGAATAAACTCGATTCATACAATCTCCGACCCGGTTCAAGAATCCCTGTATTAAAAATTTATCACAACAATATAATTTCTAAAATGGAAATTACTTCTGCTGATTCCCTTATGTATATATTATGCAGCTTTTAATCTGTTCCTTTTTCGATTATGTAATGAATTAGCCTATGACCTTCATATTGTTATTTTTGACAAAATAGGTTTATCTTCAATGATGATATATGTAGTATGTACCGGTAAGTATGTACGAACATGCATTGATTTTTCTCACTGGTATTTAATCTATCATATGAAAATTTCCGAATGAACATGTCGATCAATATATACATACATATGTATGTACGTAAGTGCATGCTTGCATATATAGTAATGTGACTATGCGGAGATGCACTAGCGCTAAGTCCCCAAATTTCCGGTTTGAAATCTATCCTAAGAGGTGTGTACTTACGTAGTCATTTCTTACAATGCAATCCCCTAAATCCCAGGTTGGAATTTATTTGGCTTGGCCGGTATTAAGTAATACTGCCGACTATGATTACAACAAAATTTTTAACTGGGCATTTTACTTAGTAAATGAGCAATGACTTTTTTAATAAAATTAGGCAGAATTTGTTAATTCCGACCGCCGATAACGATTCCGATTTCAGATTTTATAGCTGTTACATATGCCTCCATGGAATCCGATTCAGAATTTTGCTGGTAGAAAAAAATAACAGATTTTAATTTCGGATATACCAGGGTTTCATTACGTTTGTATTCTTGGGAATTATTAAAATTGGTTCCTAAACTAAATTCAGCTAAAAATTTGAATTAAGGTTTTGAATTAATCCCCATTATAACGTCAATAAGTATTTCCCCATAATAACGTTAATAAGTATTCTAATTTTAGTAACTAAAGTGGATCTTTTTTGTGATTTATTCAAAGTGATACTAACATGGGATAATACAGTAACAGCATCCCATCCAACATAAATCACGATACATAGTGATGATAAACACATGGATCTTTATTTACATCACAAAAATAAATCTATTTTAAATTTGATTTATTTTTTATATTGTGAAGGAACTTCTTAAATGAAGAACTATTTCCAGAAAATTTTTCTAAAATGAATTTTGCCATTTATTATATGTACTGTCAAAATAAGACGCTCATTAAAGGATTACCTGATAATAACCAGGATTTTGAGCTTTCAAATTTATTATTTAGTATATTTATCAAACTCAGCCCTGACCAGCGATATATATTCATATAAGTCTAATCAGGGCTGAGTCTAAATAATAAACTTGAATGCTCGATTCCTGTCTTTCCTTTATTGTCAATTGAAAACAATAACATTGACACGAACAAAAAAAAGCCAAAATTGTATATATCGTTGTTGTATGTATTTGAAGTTTTAAATTCAAATCAAATATACATAAATACATATTACAGTAACGTAGTGAAGCAAAGTGTATGTTATTGAAGAATAAAAATGCGTGCACAAATCTATGCATCTGATTGGATAGCGTATTATTCGCATAATTACAGGATTTTGTTAGTACCATATTTGTCTCTTAACCTGTTTAACGCAATGTAACGATTAAATTTTATAAAAAAAAGGCGAACTTAATCCAAACAAGTAGAAGTATAGGATATACCAAAGATACAAAAAAAATATCAAATTTTGTAGTTATACTGTATAATGCGTTATATTAGTGCCAGTTAGCCACAATTACGATAAAACTTAGCCAAAGAATTTTTTATACGAATTTGTTTAGAAGTACTTTTATCCTAGTTTTGTGCACAGCTACCTTAAATTATTCTTAATGTTTATTAGAGATATGTTTATTAATAAGAACTACAGAACTACATATAAAGAAATATAACTAAATTAGGTTGATAAATATTTACAATCATTGTTTAATATATAGGTTAAAATTAGAGCAAAAATTTTTGAATTAATAATGACATAATAAACGCTTATAATAATATAAATTTCCGTTCTTTATAAATTGACATCTGAGGAAATACAGTCAACCCTCTGTAAATGCAACCCCCTTGGGACTATGAGCAAAAATTTAAACATGTGCATTTAGAGAGGGCGTACATTTATGGAGGGCATTTTATTAAGTGCTCTATATGCTCGGGACTGAAGATTAGTGTGCATTTAGAGAGGGTATACATAGTGTGTGCATTTATAGAGGGTGCATTTATGGAGGGTCGACTGTAATAGGATACTTGGGAAATAGCATTACAGTAATTGGTTTTTTTACTGATTAAAGTAGTGATTTTGAGTCAATCATGCAACGTTATCAACTAAGTAAATATGGTATCATATAAAAGTTTGGTACGTGTAAAATTTTTTCACCAATTTAACTGCTACATCAATATGTAAATTGTAGTATTTATCAAAATTGATGCTTATGATTATATATACCACATAGCAAAGTATATAACAAAAATAGAAGTTATCTCCAACTGTACTGTAATTCAAAAAATATTATTTTGATGAAGCTGATATTAAGTCTCTATTAAGAAAAAAAACTTACAATTCGGCTTAAATTCGAGATTTTTAACATCGAAACCCAAATATATTTAAAATAATGGATTTGAAAATAAAATTTTTTAATTTTATTGAAAAAAGAAAAAATTCGATGTGCATGTAAAAAAATGGTTATATTTTTTTTATATTTATTTCGTAATTTGTAACATACTGATTAAATTCTAGTTAAAAAATATTTTAATAATTAAATATTAAAGTGGATTTGATTTATTTATTAAATTCATTTCTATAGCATTAGTTATTAATTTTAATATGCTAAATAGATACATAACTATAATTCCTTTTTAATGATACTGCTATCAGCAAATCAAGCTGTTTATAATATGAACTTGTCTGTAAATTTTTAATTAATTAATTCTGCAAAATTACCTTTTCAGTTAATTTATTGCCTGTAAGATCAGGTGCCTCTAAAATGATTGTCTACAAGTGAACAGCATTAAATATTCTGCATAGAATGTCTGCCAATAAATTTCCAATTCGCATAAAGTACTTATTTTTAAGGAACTATTAATAACAAAGATTATAATTATACGGCTATTTTAAATAAACTGCCAACGGCCGCACTATAATTTATAGGTCATTATTTATTAACAATGGAGTATTGAAATATCTATATATGTATGCATGCATATTAAATACATAGGAATTTATATCAGCCGATAATCTACAAATGCTGTACAAAGTGGACTAATAAAAATTAAATTTATATAACCTCGCGGCTTTTCTGTGATAATTAAATAATTCACAGAAATATCACTAGTGTATAAATTTAGATTAAAGCTAATCTTCAACAAATTTGCATTATTTTAAAAATCAATTAAAGTAAAACTATATTTCAGTGTTTATAGTAGGTTAGGATTGTCATAGTCATATTCACAAACAAAAAAATTGGTTGTAAAACGACTAAATATAAATTTGGGCCGAGAAAATTAATTGAATAAATTTCTAAGCTATGCGCAAACTTTCATAATAGGTCATCATGCCTGAAAATGATGAGGATTCTGAACTATTAACAGTTCTTGAAAATGAAACTAATTTGGAATATCTTAAGAGGATTAGCGAACATGGATTAGTAGATAATCTCGATTGGAATGAATTTGAAGATATCCAACATCTTTGTGCTGGAACTTCTGGAGAAGTTAAAAGAGCTAAATGGAAAGTTAGAAATATAGAAGTTGTTCTTAAAAAAGTAGCCATAGCTATTATGAATGCTACAGAGTCAGATAACCAAGAATTTATCAAAGAGGTAAGATTAACCTGTAAACTCACAATATTCTAAATTCTAAGACTTTCCTGTACTTAAGTAGATTAAAGCTTTTCATGCAATCAAAAAGAAAATACTCAAAGGCCATGAAAATATAATCCAATTTCTTGGTGTATCAAAGCATTGGTATTTTATTAAAACTTAATATAATATAACTTATGCTATTCAAACTTGGTTAACTATTTAATATTTGATATAATATATCTAGTGTCGAACTTGGTAAATTATATATACGTACAAAATTTAATCTATATTACTATACCTAAATTTATTGTTTGACCTACCGCTACATCTTTTCGAACTTAAATAGAGCTTTATCTAGTATTAGAGTATGCAGATCATAATGATTTGCGATGTTATTTAGGTGAAAATAGGCTTTTAGAGTGGAAGCAAAAGATCGACATTGCGAGGCAGGTTGTCCGTGGCCTACATTTTTTACATGAAATCGGAATTTTACATCGTGATTTTGTAAGTTATACTTTTCATCAGTAGAAAGCTAAATAACACATTTAACGTTTAATAAAAATTTTATAATTTATTAGCATACTAAAAATGTGGTCGTTAAAAATGTTAAAAATGACAAAAGGTTCGAACATGATATTAGGGTTTTAATCACAGACTTCGGACTCTCTAAAGTCCTTCCTCGTAACAGTAAATCAAACCAGAAAATGGGAGGAATGGTACCATTTATTGACCCTCATATATTATGTAACGCAACTACGATGTTTGATCATAAATCTGATATATATAGCCTTGGTGTTGTTTTATGGGAAATTACAAGCAAGGGTCAACGACCGTTTAATACAGATATAAGAGCTTTTTCAAATGTTCTATTAGCAAATGATATAGTACATGGAAAAAGAGAGAATCCAATACCTGGATCAAATGCATTTTATGTTGAACTTTATACTGCTTGTTGGAACGGAAACCCCGAATTGCGCCCGGAAATTAAAAAAATATTTGAATTGATACACCAAGACAATATGATATCAGATGAACCGTGGAAACCGCTAAACGAAATATGCGAATCAACACCCACCGAAATATGTAAATCAACACCCAACGAAATATATACTTCAACCATAGATGAGTATCAAGATGAACAGCTATCAGAACAGCGAAATGATGAACAACCTGCAGAAAATCAGCAAGACGACGAACAACTAGCAGAAATTATTGAGATGATTGATAAAGCTTCTATTAAAGTACGTAAAAAGGTTGTACAATATGTAAAGAGGTTGAACAATGGATAGACAATAATCCTGTTTAATATTAGAAAAGATATTACAACGTTTTATCACTAGCTGATTTATTTTACTGAGTGTTTCTTTGCATATATGAAATGATTGATTTATGTAAAGCTTCCCTATGAGGATTGTAAAATATATGATACGGATATATGTCGATAGATAGGCACACATAATTATACATGATACCATACAAGTATGCATGTGACGACATCCTTTTTATGTGTTTTCTGTATGGATTTATGCGTGCGTTTTCTCGCATATCAACCTAATTATTATGCATTTATATTTTGAATTATATATGTTAAAATGTACGCTGCGTGAATAATTTTTGTGAGAACATTTTTTAGTAATGTTAATTTTTTTGAAAAGACCCAGCGTTACCACCAATCGAGGGCGCAGACAGATGATCTTCCGACCTGTCACGTGATTGCCGAGACATCAAATTTACGAACGATAATCTTCATAACAAACGATAATAAATTTTTCTAATGATTTTAGGTGGTTAAGCGAAATATTAATTTACAGATACCACTTCATTTTAATTCGTAAACATTACTGCATTCGCATTATTAATTCACAAGCATTGTTGCATACAAAAGCTACGCACATTGCAATATAAAGTAAATTATGTATTTAGAAAATAAAAACAACTGTTTTGCACAGTATATTCAATCTTATCCATAGTACTGTTTATTCTTATTACTGTCCTTCCAAGTTTGTGGCAACGTATGCCTATTTTTATGATGCATGAATTTCTCAAGCAGATTTAGATTAGATTTCATGTCGTCAAGAAATTTTTGAAGGTTATGAAAAGTCATTTATTCATTAAGTATTGTGAGCCCGATTTTTTGGGATCACGGGTGCCCGAATCGGGGTGACGATCCTTACCCGATCCAAGGTCACGCGAAAAGTAACAGAAATGTTACTTATG
>CAJVQA010010484.1:0-11358 GCA_910591915.1 Cetraspora pellucida | reverse complement strand
TAGGTACCAATAAGGTGGCCGAGTGATGCTAGGCTTAAGTATTGGGAAATTCTATGTAATTATAATTGTAAATAGTTGCAAGAATCTTAATAAAGTACTAGCGTAACTGCTTAAGGTTAAAAAAAAAAAAAAAAAAAATAGCAGTGCCTTCTGCTAAATTTTCAGAGTTGGCTCAAAAATAGGTAAAAAAATTGTTATTGCAAAACTGACAATTAGTTTTATTAGCAATTTTTGTTTCAGTAATATATGCAATATTAATGTTGTTATAAAGACAGTAGTTTTGCTAAGCTTTCTTTTTAGTTTTTGTATTGAAGCCTTGAACATTGTGTATAGCAATAATTAAATATAGATTATATAAGTTTTGAGTCAGTATAAAGGTTTGTGGCCTAGTTGTTAGTAGATGTAAAAATAAAATACTGTTAAGAAATAAGTTTGATAGGTTAGAAATAAAGTTAAAAAAATATGATTTAAGAGAAAAATTATAAAATTTAAAAAGAAGATAAGAGTGAATAATAATATGATTAGGCAAAAATAAGTTATTAGAAAGATATATATGAGTTTCACTATAAGTAGAATTAACAAAAAATGTAATATTAGTAACTTTTTGATTGTAGTTGTGTTTATTAATATGTTGTATAAATGTTTGAATAGTTTGGTTGTGAGAAAAAAAAGATATAATATAATAAAGAAGGAATTTGTTAAAATATATATCAAGATCATAAGAGGCTAAAGATATTGAAAATGATCTTTTAGAGTTACCTTTTACAGGATTAATTACTGTATGCTTAGCTTTTACAGCTGTGCAAGGTATTATAATCTGCCTTATATATTTGGTCTAACTATTATTATTCTAGCTTTTCACATATAGAGGCTTGACTGCCTGCCTCTATATATCATTTTTCTTACTAACTACAATTAGTTGTTTTTTTTAGTAAGATGGCAGTTGCATTTATGTTTTTATAAAAGATAATTAGTTTGTGTATATTTTTGTTTATTGTTTATATAGTAATAATATTAAGAAACTATACAATTCCTATTCTGCATGTTTATACTAATATTATATAGTTTTATCTTGTGTTTTACTAACTATTTTACAATATTCAGAGATACATCTATATATATCAGCTTGTATTTCTCTATATTTATAATTATAAACTCTCTGTAGTTATAAGCTTTTGGGTATGAACACTATACTTAGGACTTTTCAAATAGTCTTTCTAATTAGTGTTTTTGTGAATTTCTCAATACAGATTTATTGCAACCTAATATAGATTTATCTTGTGTTTACACTGACTAGTTACAATGTTCAAAGGTATATCTATATATATCAACTTGTATTTCTAATCAGAAACTTTTTATAGTTATAAGCTTTCAGATATAGACACTATAACACAGATCACTGCAAATCTGTTATCAACTTTACTTGGTTTTGTACTACAAATTACAGCCAATAAGCCAATATTTTTAATTAAGTTAATATATTAATTAAGGCATATAAGATTTTAATATTCAATATTCATCATTAGCAGGAATTTAACCTTAGACCTTGTTACTTAAGATGCAACAACTTGATTACTTCACTAAGTTATTACACTCTTATTATTGTATTTTTTATTTAGACCAACTTACTACATTTGATAACTTATATCTTTTAGATTGGAAACATATATCTTTATATATATACAAAATTTCTAAAGATAAACAACTACTTTGGTTTAACTATCTAGAAGACCAAATTACAAGTCACTTATACAATTATACTCTCTATTAACATTTATACCTATCTAGTACAAATTATTATAGATATTTAACTGACACTTTTTTTATATAAAAAACTATAGTTTATTATAGTACTTAATAATCAAATCATTATTGTCAAAACCAGAAAACAAACTTTTTTTAAAAAAACTATTATTATTTATTAGCAATATTATATAAAATTACAATTTACTTGTCTCTATTTATTTTTATTTATTCAATTATAAACATGTTTAGTCTGCTCTCTTAACCTTTATAAAATTGTAAATAAATGCATAATCAATATTTCTATTAATTTTTCTACAAGATTTTTTGGTTAAGTTAATATATATAATAAAACTTTCAACTTTAATACCAATCATTTTGATCTCATATACTCTATTGCAATTTAACACCTATTCAAATTTCTAACTCTTTCAATATTAACATTACAATATACTTAATTATAACTATTTTTAAATCTAATATTTTAACAAACCTTCACCAAATTGCTAACAACAATATACAATTATCAGAATTTTATTTCTGTACAGATGGCTCTGTTAGCAACTTAGGTATATCATATTGCTTTATGGGTATTAGATAGGCCCAAATTTTAAACAATAATATCTTATATATATTTCAAGCCCAAACAAGATACTGGTTTTACTCATTTAAATTTGAGTTTACTGTTATCTTATTAGCTCTTATTACTGTCTCTATAAACTATAATATACATATATATACTAATTTATAATCTGTAATTTCCAAATATTACAGTCTTTCAAACTCAGTTTATACTTTATCTTATACATATATGTCATATTTCTCATGATAAAATATATTTATTAATTTTATTAAATCATACAACATTTATATTATTTTTTATAAAGTTACTGCTCACCAAGATAACCAGTACAATAAACTTGTAGATCAGCTTGTATACAATTATTATAATTTGTTTTATCTTACCTTTATGTTTTATAATATTTATAATTCTGTATATATTTTAAAATTTGAAAAGTTTTTCTTAGAACTACCCATTTATCACAGTATCTGTACAATATGTCATGTACATATTTATGTATTATGGATTATACAAAACCACTTTCAAAAATAATACAAAATCCTTAACCAAGTTTATTAACAAGCAACATGACTGTATAGCAATAATAATTAAAAAATCTTAAACTTCTTACACAGTTTTTAGTTCTTTAATTTTAAGTTTTTAAAAATTAAAATCTTATTAAATAATCTTTCTACTCCATATATTTTTACAAAAAATATTACTTATATTTATTAATTTGTTACTAATTCACTAAACAATCTGTTTAGTTAATTAATTACCATACAGCCTTATAGATAGTTTATTATAATACATTTTTAATACTAACTTACTTAATACTATACCAAATTCTATAGTTAATTTACATAATCAAATTAAGCTGTTAAATAATATGATTATTCATAGTATATTAGATATATCTTTAATCTTTTCATCTTTAACAGGTCTAATAACAAATAAACTTATTGATACTATTGCAAGTTTGTTATTCAAAAAAATAATTACAACACTTATTATAAAGTTTATACTTTATATTAATCAACAAATTTATTATAAAATCTGGATTTCTTATTGTATCTTAAAACCTACAACTCAATCTTCTAAATACAACTTATTATTAAACCTTATTTTACTTGCATTATATTCTTTTTTGTTCAATTTTATTAGTTTAAAAATAAACTTTTGATATATCCAATAAATCAAATAACAAACTAATTTTTTATATATAATTATTACATACAAATTTAGATAAGTTCTAACTACTCTTGTTAGTTTATATCACAGATAAATTAGTTTGAACTTCCATTCTTTTTATAATATTTTAAAAGTAGAATTATACTTTATGTAAAATCTCAATTTAATATTCAATAAAGATAAAAACAAAAAAACTTTTTTTGACAATCACTTGAACAAAATTTTCTAAAAAGCCAAATTATAGAAAATGATATATTAATATATTAAACTTTATAAAACCTTTTTGAAGTACTGTATATATATTGTTGAATATTAAAATAGAGTTGAAAAAATGTCACAGCCTTGTGGTATTAGTTTAAAGAGTACTCTGAAACTATAGAAGAAGTAGTTAATAAAAGCCAAAGTTTCTCATTAAATAAACAACAAAATTAAATATATTAGTTCTATACAATTGTAAAAACTCAAAAGACATTTACAAGAGTTAAGAACTTACAGAAACTAAAAAGTTAGTTCATTTAATACTTCCACTTTTTTTTAAGGAAAATTTTGTAAAAGTGAATAATTCAGTTTATTTTTTCTTAAAAATTGATGTGTAAAATCATCAAAACAGTTAGCAATATTTATTTTCTAAACAGAATTGTTAATAACATAAATCAGAAATAATACAGTAATATTAATATGACTATACACATACTTTAAGCTGCTGGAAACCTATTAAATACTGTTCTTGAACTAACCAGTACCCTATACTGATCCTCTATAATAAAATCAAAGTTTTTTTATTCTTTATAGCTTTTTGTTAAATAATTTAAATAAATAAAAAAATAGTAGAATAATTTTTATTTAGTATAGTTTATAATTTTTAATAATCTAACACAGACTCATAATTGTAATTGTCTGATATCTGTAAATTGCATATATTACACCTAACACTAACTTAAAACATGATTGTTTGATTTTTTGTGAATTTCAAGTTTTACACTTTTCTTTTTTTATCTATTTCCTTCCTTTCTTTTATTTCTTGCTTTGTATCTTTTATTATTTACTTCTATATCTTTGTTTTTTTAATATATTTTTTTTATTTTTTTTGTTTCTTTATGAGAAGATGTTATCAGATTAATGATATTCTATTGTAAGACAACAGTCAGATAAGCAGTCTACCTCTGTTTGGGATAATGCAACAGGTCACATTTAGATACCAATAAGGTAACTAGGTAATGCTAAACTTAAGTATTAGGAAAATTCACTGTAATCTGTATAGTATCAAGAATTCTAATAAAGTACTAACATAACTACTTAAGTTAAAAAAAATAAATAAAAAATAAAGATAAAAGCATAACTTTATTATTAATATTAAAAAAACATTAATTAGAAATTCTGATTATAAGTATTAACTTAATATTATAACATATAAAATATGCAGTAGATGTTATAAAAAATTAACAATGTGTATTAAATTACATAGTCTAAAATTAAATAATAAAATAATTTTGTAAATATATAATAAAAGTTTTTTTTACTTATTAAAATTAAATAAAAACCACAATCACTGCCAAGTTAAATATATATATATAATTTAACCTTTATATAAACTTAAACTTTTTATAAGCACAAAATTCTTAAAATTACACAAAATAATTAATTTAAATTGGTTAATAACATTATATAATCATTATATAATTTTTTTGTAACCAACTTTTAATATCCAAATTTAAATATTCATATTTCAACAAATTTTTAACCAATTTTAATAATATTATTATTATTAAAATCAGAAGAGCTTACTCTATAATTTTGCTTAATAGCCAAAATAATTTACTTAATAAATTTTGTTAAAATTTAAAAAGAATAGAAAATACTACAAGTTTTTTATAAAATTTACAATTTACATCTCTGCCCTGTAGGTAAAATTAGATATCGACAGAGAATAACCATCTTTTAAAAAACTGTAAATTTATAATTGTCTTACTATTCCATTTAGTGATAAGTAAAAATTACATTCTTACTCATTGCTTTTGATATTATAAATTGTTTTTAGTACTGTAAAGATTCTAACTGTACACTTTCCATTAATAAATCATGAGCCATCCATAATCAAATAACACTACAAACATAAATATCAAATTCTAAGGTATGCAGACACAGCAGTTGATATATCTTATTATTTTGACAGCCATCAATAGTATATATTAGAAAGATGAGCCATGATTTATTGAAATTATGACCACGACCAGCATAGTTCATACTTTCCTTAATAGACTAACTTGTATGTAACATCCTCCATGCGGATAGGCATATACATCATATGCGAAGTTTTAAATGTAGATTCTTATAAAAGGAACCTTTTCGATTAGATATTAATGGTTGTCAAATTCTATTAAAAAAAAACAATGAAGATAATTCATCTTGTTTATCATTATCTTAAACATAATTTCAAACTGTCATTCATCATTGTTAAAGTTCTATAATATTCATCATAACTTTGTTGATGATATATCCATAAAGCTGGCTTTAATCTTTTACTATGGTATGGAGGTCTATTTAAATCAGAGAATATTAAATCAAATCAATATTACAATAATCATAAAAAAATATTGTCAACTAAAGAAAAGAAAACCTTTTTTTATATTCATTTTCGATATATGTCATTTGGCATAAAGTATATATAACTCTATGTTCAAGTCCTTTTCTGCGACTTGAAGTTTTTAAAAATTCTATTGTATTCTCAGCTTATTTTTTGTTTTATAAAAATCATGAGAAATTGAAAATTGTGACAATAAAACAAAGAAGCAACAAAGTACCACGTTCAAAAAGGTCATTTAAAATTCTTTTATCAACTTCATGTCGATACTCTTCAAATCCTTCACGAATTCTTTGATGTACATATTTAACCGCTGGACGAGAATATAGAACCGAAGCTTCACCTGCTCTCCATAATCGACGGTAAAGTGAACGTGCGTAGAATGAAATCTGATCTGGTGTTCTTAATTTTGTAGCCATGATTATTGATAGTGATAGTAGATTGACGAGATGAAATTTTTTTAATGGTTACGTTAACCTGTTACACGAGTCGATGTCACGTTTACAGTGCATAGTTCGTGTCACGTAAGTTTTAGGTTGTTTCTTTCGTTACATCAAAGATGAAAATGTAAGCACTAATTACACATGGGGCATAACAAAAGGTAATACGTGTATCATAAATTTATAGAACTTTATTGATGCAATCAAGGCACTCAGCCATACATTTCGCTCACCAAAAAGTCTGTATTTTTTAGATTAGAAGAAATCTTGACAATTGCTTCAATGCTTTTTAGTCTTTCATAGAGATTTACCTCGCACGAGATAAATCTAGCATCATTCTACAAATAATGACTTAGCACAAATGCGAGATGACCTCAAATTTCGAGCTTGGCGGAGGTGATGGGTCTGATCCTTTTATATTTGATAAATCACTAAATAATATGATGCAATTTGCGCGAAGATGATATCATCTTTTGCAAGGGTACATCATTAGTCCTTCAACATAGAGATATACAAAATTATATTAATTTAAAAATTTTAAAATATTTCGGTATAACAAAATTTTTTTATAAGAATAGTGCATTCTAAGGTAATATTATAAAAAAGTGAACATCAATTAATACTACATTTAGGAAATTTTAATTACGAATATTTATAAAATAAATAAAAATATCATAAGTACTAAGCCTACTTCAAAGAATATCAACAACAATAGATTCATATGGCACCAATTTAACATATCCTTCTAAATCTTTTTTAATTCTATTCCAACAAAAGTTAGATACGTTTGAGTTTTCAAATCTCTTCGCAAACATACCATCCATACATCCAATTACATTTACACCATTCAAAGTCTTTTTTCGTATACAGAATTTGATTATTGCATCTATTTTTTCTTCATAATTATGATCATAATCGAATAGTAGTTTTTTTAAAGGTGCATCACAATGATTTAGCAAAATATCAATGTTCGAATCTAACAAAATATTCCTTAGATCAAGATATTGTAATGTTTGTGGAAATATTTCTGCCAAGCGCATAATATAAGCTTTAGTTGCTTGTTTGGACTCACAACCCGTCCAGCTTAAGGTAAGAAATTGAAGTCTTTGTAAATTGCTAATAAACTTTATAAATTGTGTACAAAGTTTAATACTTGAAATATAAAGATAATTAATGTTTGGACAGAATGTCATAAGAGTTTCTAGTAATAATGATTGTGAATAAATTTCTTGCCCAAGTGAGTTAAGTTTAAGTCGTTGTAATAAAGATCCAGATTTTTCTAATATTTGTATTATATTCGATGCATCAATTGAGTAGTAAGAACTTATTTCAAAAGTGCTGATATTACAATTATTAATATTTAATGATTTTAATATTTTTTCTTCGTTTTCACAATATGAGATACGGACAACTTCCAAGTTTTCACAATCTTTTAGCACTTTAAACTCTGCATTATATGAACAATAATCTATTAGAATTTCTTTTAATCCCTTTTTTTGACTTTCTAAGGCTAAAATGACACCATGAAATTCTGTGGATGTTTCATCAACTCCAAGAAAGTTGAACCATCTAAGACGTTCTTGTGATTTAATAATGCTTATAAATACGTGATATAGTTGTATATTATAACCAAAATAATACGAATCGATCTTCAATTCAGTAATTTTCGTAGCATTTTTTGCCAAGATTTTTAACAGTGTGATAGCCCTTTCGGTGTAAGGAGTAGACAGTACTTCCACAAATAGGACACGAAGATTCGAAAGAAAGTGTACATTTAGCTCTAACAAGTAAAAGATCTCTGATTTAATTTCAGCATAATCGTCAGAAACATACAAGTCCAATCTAGATAAAGTGACACCTCCCTTGATAAATATTTTAAGTAATAAATTAACTATATAACATTTTAATTGATAGATATTCTTTTGCCGATTAAAAGGTTGATAATAGATCCATTCTTCAACTCTAATATCCAGAAAAGAAAAATTGAGAACTTTTAAAAATGTTTCGTAACGAAAAATAGTTTCGGGAAAATCAGAAACTATGCCGCATTCTTTTAAGATATCTTTTCCATCGTTGTCGAGTGATGAAAAATATTTAGATATGAACGTTGGATTTTTATCAAATGAAAGTGGATCTTGCCAAAGAATAGGAATTGTAATTTTACACCAATGCCTGTTTACAAGTGCACATGAGTATAACGAATCAAATTCATTATTTAAATTATTAAGAATAATTTCCATTAATTCGGGCATATCGCCCGTGAATATTTTTGATGCCATGAGAAATTACAAGCAACTTTTTAGAAATCGACAATTGATCTTCGTTATGTAACATTTTATACTGTAATACGTTACACATGAGTAGTAATACGTTTCAAACAGCCCATAAAAAATAACAATAATTGTTACGTAACTTTATTGAAGTCGATTATTTAAGAAATTGATTTAAATGTGCTACAGTATATAATTATACAAATTATACATGGGTAGAAATTCTAAAAATCAACTCTTTAATGTAACGTACGTATAATCAAGTTACACGATAGATTATGATTCGTAGATTTCTTGCTTCATACTGACGTCGTACGCACGTGGTTTATTTAGTTTATTATGTAATAACTCGTTAAATTTTAACTGTAAATGGTTAGAAGCAATTATGGTGCTGGAAGCCTATATCCGACAATCATGTGACAAGGAAAACATAGAAGTTTAAACAGCAACAACTTTTTATAATGGCAATATTTCAAAAAACTGCCCGGTAACTTTGTTCTACAAAGTTACCAGGCAGTTTTTTAAAATATTGCATCTATAAGAAGTTGATAAAGTTGCTATGTTTGTTCAAAATTTAAACAAGCGAACCCTCTGATTGGCTGGTGCAGATCCACAAAAAATTCTTCGTTTTGCATCTGATCGTTAAAATGATTTAGTAACATTACAAACATAAAGTATTAGCGTCAAACTAACTTGGGCATTAAATATTTTACTATGTATATAAGTGTGCAGATTAATTGTAATATAACTAGGATATGTAATCGTAATTGGAATAATTGCATAATCTGATGGTATGCCACAGGATAGTGAAGTTAAAAGATCGTTTATTTTAATTTTTAAAATTCGGGTTTATTCATCTTTAATTTCTAATGTGGATATTATAAATTTTTTAATTTAAAAAAAGATACAATAATTTCGCTTGTTATTCCTCTTATATTTTCCAATAAATAATTATATGAAATAATGCAAAAATAGATTATAGAAGGGGATAATAAAGATATTCATATGCAGTTTTCTCTTGGTGATTTGGAGATGCTCAATCTAATGTAATTAGTTGAAGTATTATTACAAAAAATTTGTATGAAATGCGAATTTACTTTTGACAAATTTAATAATTTTATGAAAAAGATTTTGTGCACTTTTAAGTTTATTTATTAATGATAACTTATCCGTTAGGTTGTTTGATTTCAGATCAATTTGAAAATCTTATCTTTAACTTTCATCCTAAATTAATTCTATTATTTTCAAAATTTGTTGCTTACACATAAGAATTGTTAAGAAAAAATAAGATTTTGGACCTTCAATTATACAGCATTACTTATTGACAAAATTTCTAAAAATTTTGATAATAATAATATGCAATTGATATTCAATTATATATAATAATATTTTTTGTTATGTGTAGTGTTGCTTTTTGGTCAATTTGATATATTCTAATTGATCCAAAAAACAATCCTAATTATATATTACTAATTAAATTCTTTAAATTTTAATTAGTATATTATTATTATTTTATAATTGAAAGCTTAAAGTTTTATTTTTTTAGTAAAATATATAAAACTCTTAAAACTTGAGCAGTTAATAATTATTTTTATTATTAATTGTAAGTAACATATTATTAATTTGTTAATATTTTTAATAATATTATATAAAAAACTTAATTTATGCCAAATTATTAAATTATATACACTGTATATATATTTGATAATATAGTATAACCTTTCTAAATGTATTTACTCTAAGCATACATCTCTTTTAAGTATACATTAAAGCTTAGTTTTAAGCTTAAATTTAATATTTTTATAGTTTAAATCTATTTAAGCATCTTTTATAAATATATATATGATTAAAATAAATATTTATTAATTAAAATAATAAATTTAACAGATATTCTGTTAATATAAATAATAAATTAACATAACAAATTATCAAAAAGTCTTAAAATATTATTAATTAAGTAACAAAATAAAAATAAATACTAATTTTATAAATATATATCCTTTTTAAATATATATTATTAATTAGTTTTAAAGATAAATATTTAGAGAGATTTTATTAGATATTTATTTTGTTTATTTTTTTATTTTTTTATTTTTTTTTGAAATCTGATAATACTATTAGTTATTTTATTAAGATCTAATTTTTTGATATAATATAATTTAAAATTATATTTACAGACTATTACTAGTTCTATATTAGCAATCAGTATTTTCTCTTATTTCAACCCAATTATTAATAGTCCTAACCACTTAACTACAAACTTTAAAATTATACAACTTATTAAACATATTAGTTGAACATTCTCAATTAATCCAACTTATAACATTCTTTACACTTTACAAGATGAAACTATCTTTCTGAAATCTCTTCTTTCATCTCATCATAAATACCCTGTCTTTAAAAAACAACTTAGATATCACAAACTTCTCTTTCTCAATGAACTTACCACCTATGATAATTTATATTTATTACATTAACATCATATTTCTCCCAGACTAAACAAACTCCCTAAAGGTGTTATACCTTAATGGTTTACTACTCTTGAGGATATTACTACTAGTTATTCCTATC
>CAJVQA010010483.1:0-11358 GCA_910591915.1 Cetraspora pellucida | reverse complement strand
GGATAGGAATTGAAGTACTATTATTAGGAAGTGCAACATAGTTAAAAGGTGAAAGAATAGGGTTTGAGGAAAAAACAGAGCTAAGTCGGTTTGTGAGATTTTAGTATAAAGTTTACAAATGTGTTCAATCAGACTGATAGGCCGTGTGAGATTACGGTCACCATCAAAGGTATTGTGTTTGGAAATAGGATAAATTCTACAATGTTTCCATTGTTTAGAAATTCTGTTTTCAAGAAGGCATCGATTAAAAAGGGCAGTAATAGCCAAGATGCATTGGGGACCAATGTGTTTAAGCATTTCATAGCTAATGCCAGTAGGACCACAGGCTTTATTATTAGGTAGTTGTGAGAGGGTTTGAAGGAGTTCTTCATTGATGATAGGAGAGTTAAAAGGATGATACCAGTTTGGATTGATGTAGGTGAGTGGAAGGTATTGTTGTTGCCAGAAGTTATTAAAGAGAGTTTCATTAATAGGTCTGGTGCAGTCCAATTATAGAAATGAGATTGAACATGTTGTTTAATGAATAATAGGTCACTAATAAGTTGGTTTGGTAATTTTATGTTTGAGAGATGAACAGGTTGATGGTAGTGATTAAGAATGCTGTTAATAGCCTGAGTAGGATGTAGTTAGAGTAACACATCTTTTGTTAGTAGCTTTATTGATTTGTTGTCAGAGTAGAAGAGAGTTTTCAAGGTAACGAGCATGATAAAGTTGTTTCCAAATGGAGTGGGCATGTTGAAGCCATAGTTGAATGCAGGAGGGGTGGACGGAGTTAAGTAATTGAAGGTCACATTGTGACTGTTTATTAATTTGGGAGATGTTTTAGTTAATATTTGAGATATTAGAAGTTTGGGTTAGTTTTTTAACAAGTTTGATAATATGTCCAAGTTTTTTAAGAGAAAGGTGTAGTAGGGTACTATGGGGTGAATACTGGTGGTTGTAGCTTCGTTTGCAGGAGATCTTTTATTAATGTCTTCTTTATAGAAGTTGCATATTTATTTAATAATACTAGTTAAATTTTTAGTAATGGTGTCTTTATAAATATAAGGTAATATCCTTCTTTTATAACTTGTGTAACTTATGATTCTCTAGCTATTTCTAACCATTTTGTTTGGAAGGATCTTAATCTTGCACCTATTACCATTACTGATTAGTTAGGCAAAATTGTTGCTATAAATCGCTCTAATGAAAATTTTGATTGCAGGACCATATGCTTAAAGAGAAATGTCAATATGTGTTTCTTCTACTCTGTATGTTCAATAGTATATATTATTCTTGTATTCTTTACTATTGCTAAGTTTTTGAGAATGTTGTTTTTGCCATATGGCATCATTGGAAAATTTGTTCTTTTCATTCTCCTTAGTAATGATTGTTTCCAACTTTTTTCCAAACAAGAGTTCTACTTCTGATCTTAGTTGGTAATTTGGATAAATTGCTTTGATAGCAATATCTTGTCTGTGTTTACCTGTATAAGATAATGCATCTAATAACAATGTTCTTGTAGATAATAATGCCTTTTTTATAAGGCTTCATATTTTACTAGCCTCTTTTTTGTCTAATGTTAGCCTTGTTTCATAAGCCATTTTAATTGCATTATTAAGTGATCTAAGTACAGCTAATGTTTGATATAAAATTTTATAAAGTATTTTGTCAAAGTTCTTATAGTCCTTTTGCATATGTTTAGACATTTCTTTGTTCATAGGTGGTAGTACAAACTTAATAAGCTTGTTATGAAGAAATGCTTATATAAGCTTTTGTCTTTCTTCTGTTTGTAATATATTATTTTTATAGATTTTTGTAAGTAGTGTCTGCATTTCAAATGTGAGTATGAACATTGCAATGCCTTATTTGTCTATAAGGTAGGGTTCATTGTCTGATAACTGAACATTATTCTGTTCATTAGCAATATTCTTATTGTGTTCATTAGCATTGTTCTCATTATTAATAGTATTAATAGCATTATTGTTAATGTTACTATTATTATTATATGCTGAGACTTCATCCTGGTTGTCTGCTTCTAGGTTATTTATAAAAACTTAGTAGGACACTTCTAAGTTGCAGACTGCAATCTAAAGAAAAACAGCCTAATGTAACTAGAAAGAGGGAAAAGATATTTATAGTTAGACATATAATTTTAGTATAATGATTGTATAGTGTTCCACATGATTCAGACTGCAACCAATAAAATTTAGGCCAAAGTCACATGATCTGCGATTTATTTACTGACTGAAGTTCATTTTTGTTTTCTTGCTATTGCCTTCTGCTGTCTTGGTTTATTTCTTGTTTTTCTAATTTGTTAATTATATTTTATAAGTTTCTATCTTTTTTCTTAGTGTTCTAAATGCTGTTTACTTATGCTTTTTGGTATTATTTTGTGTTTTTGCTTTCTGTGAAATTTGGTCAAGTGATCTACAGAAGAGAGTTGTAAACTAAATTGTTAATAATTAATTTATATTTAAAACAAATTAAAAGTTATTTAAACTTTTTATAATTAATATAAATTGTAGAAAATATAGTACATCAATAATATACTTGTATTTTTATATATCTGATTCTACTAAAGAAGCTAAATATAATCTAACTAATATTGTAAAAATATAAGTTAAAATATTACAATTATTTTTTAATAGCTTTTATCATAAAGAACTTTAACTAATATTTGTTTTAACAAACAAAAATATAAAACAAATTTTAGCAATTAGTAAAGTTTGGTCATAGATGACTAATATTAATTTTGTTACTAGCATTTTGAAAATACTATTGCCAAAAAAATAAAAAATAAAAAAACTAAATCATATATATACTTAGTAAAAAAAGTATTAAAGATCTATAATATATTAAATTTATAGATCTATTATAAATTCAAAATAATATAAAATTTTTTTATTCAAATAACCTAATTAAAGAATTATTAAAAATAATAAAAAAACATGCTATTATGTATTTACTTATTTTAGTTATTAAAAACTTATTTATAAATACAAAAGTAGTATATAATTTTTGTATTCATAAAATATATTAGTTTTGCTATTTATATAAATTCACTAAATTGTAGTATTACCTTTAGATAAATTAATATAATACAAAAAACTAAAACTATTTGCATAATCCTCATATTTATTTGTTATTCCTTTTATATATATTATAATAATTACTAAAAACTATTAATAAGTTCTTAAATATAACTATAAATACAATTATAATCATCTTTGCATAAATTAACTTATTCAAATTATAGTAGAACAGTTTGTTACTAATTGTAAAATAAAGCTAATCTAGTATAACAGAAATAAAGCCTTTTCAATATAGTAGTATAAGTTTAAAAATAAATAAAACAAAACTGCAAGAATAGATATTCAAGATAATATAGATAAAAGATATCATATTGATATGAATTACTAGATATGTTCTTGTTTTGCAAATTTATATAACTGTTACTTTATATATAAGCTTTTATTTATAAAAAAAAATAAAATAAATAGTAAATAATTTTTTTTATTTTTAAAAACACAATAATATTATGATTATTTCTTATTTGTTTTTAATAATAACAAGACTTCAACAATTAATCTAATAAATAATTCTGAAACTAAACTTAAAATTTCAATAACTAATAATAATAATATTAATAAAAATAGTTTCAATTAACAACTTACAAAATATATTAATAATAACAAATCACAATATATTTAATATATTAAATAAAAAACAAAAAATACTTGCTTAATATATAAGTTATCAACCTTTTAAGTGATAGGTTAGATGTTCAAATCTTATTGATATCAAAAATTTAAATAATAATCTATATAATATTCATATTATAGTAATTGTTTTTAATAATTGGATTAAAATACTTGTAATAATGATTACATCAGCATAACTAGCAAATTATAGAGTATCTGTATAAATATGATGTTATAAAAAAAAATACAAACTGATATCAGGTAGTATAAACTCTAAATAAGTTTTTGTAATTATATAATTCTGTTGAAATTAGAAAACAAGAAGTTTATTTGAAAAAATTCAAGTAGAAAGATAATATAAATCTTTAATAACACTATTATAAAGGTTAGTTTTAGAAAACAAATACTAATATTAAAATATCTAGACAGTTAAGAACATTTATATAAAGAGATACTATCGATCAGATTACTAGAATAAATCAAAAAAAAGAATATTAAGCCAACCTAATATACTATTGGATTAGTTGTAATTTTACTAAGTTATTTGGATTAAAAATTTAAAAAATAAACAAAAATATACTAAAATAATTTAAATATATTATAAAGTAAATACTAAGAATTAAATAAACTTTACAAAAACACAACAGTTTAATAAATAACCTTAATTACAAATATTAATTCTGTTATAGTAATACTAGATTAACTATAAAAATAAGTATAGAAGACTTTAAAAGATTTATTATAAAGATAAAATAGTTTTAAGATTAAGACAATGATCTGAACATAACTCAGTAATATTAATACAAATACAGGTTCAAAGGGTTTAAAATGAAACACTTAAGTAGAAATATTAAATATAACAATTGGTAAGGAACTTTCAGACAAACTTCTTAAATAAATAATATAAAAAGTTATATATATAACCAATTGCATACTTCTTTTGTAATAGTTTATAAAATTATATTATTAAAAAAATTATTAATAAAAATCAAAAGACTAAAGAAGTCATTTTTAAAAAAATATTTGTTTAATATCAAAAAAAATTCAAAATTATATTAATTATATACAAGCAAAAAATAGATAATAATATTTTTATAAATAATTTTAATAGTCTAGTAATATCAAGAATATAACAATTTAGTGAAATAAATAATTTGTTAATCTTTCAAATGATAGGTTGGATGTTTAAATATTATTAATGATAAAAATTTAGATAATCATTTATGAAATATTTGTATTATAATAACTGTTTCTAATAATTAAATTAAGATATTTATAATAACAGTTGTATTAGCATAACTGACAAGTTATAAAACATCTGTATAATAAATTATATAGAAAAATATAAATTAGCATTAGGCAGTACAAATACTAAATAAGTTCTTATAACTATATAAATTTATTAAAATTGAAAAACAAAAAATTAGACCTGTGGGTCGATAGTATAGTAGTTAGTGCTCCTAGGTTACAATCGTAAGGTTGCAAGTTCAAATTCTACTAAGTGATAACAACTTCACCAGGACCATACTTGGAAAATCTTCAGAAGATTTTCTATTAGAGAAAAGAACAAAATTTATATATAAGAATGCAGTCTGCCAGCATAGCCACAGAGTTGGGAACAACCAAAAAAGGCAAATCTGTTAATAAATGATATTAATATTAAGAAAACCAAGTTAAAGAACATTAGATATAAAAGAATGATCTGACTGGTGAGTCATGTGAAGTTAGAGAACTGCAGACTGAATAAAAAGATAGTAGGTCCTATACTGCAGAGCCAAGAACCTAGAACATCATATGATGGACTTAAAAAAACATGAGCTATCTTCATAAGTATGGTGATGAATATAGGAGCTACATGCTGTCCAATGATCTCTGCTAAATAATAACTCTGGCCTTTAAAGAGATATAACAGAACCTAAAGGTGTCTAAAGACCTTCAAGATAACAGAAAAAAAAAAAAAAAACAAAAAAATCTATTTAGAAAAAATCTAAATAGAAAAATAGAACAGATCTTTAATAATATTATTGTAATAACTAGACCTAAAAAATAGATATTAATATGAAAAAATTAGATAAACAAGAATCTTAGATAAGAAGTACTACAAACCAAGCTAACAGAAGTCTTGAACTAGAAAAAAAATATATTAAAAAATATAACTTCAATATATCAAAAATATGTTATAATCTTTTCAGACTATTTGAATTAAAATCTGATGCCAAAAGCAAAAATATATTATAAATATTAGAGATATTATGAAATAATATTAAAATTTAAATAAACTTTACAAGAATAATAAAAACTAAATATGAGTAATTAGTTAATAAAAGAATCTTTAGAAGCTTTACAGTTAAGTAAGATATTTTAAAATATTTAATAATATAACAAACTTATAGACTGAAGGTAAAAGTTAGATTAAATGACACTTAAGTATACAAGAACTTGTTTAATTTATCTGTTAAGTATAGTATAAAAATCAAAATATTTAATTAGATATAATAGTTAGTATAAAACCTGTAGATAAACTACTTAAATAGATAACCAAAAGCTGTATATATAACTAGTTAAACACTCATCTTGTACAAGTTATATAACTATAATTAAAATTACAATAAAGGCAGTAATTATCAATAATTAATGATTTTAGCAAAAGCAAAAAAAAAAATAATAATCTGGTAATACTTTTTTTAAAAAAAGTTATATAAAAAAAAAGTTAAATATAATATGTATTTAAAAAAAAAGCTATGTTTTTTAGTAATAAAATTTTTAAACTATAATAAAATTCAACAACTATTAAGCATGTTAATAAAATGCACTAAACATATGCTTCACCTATCTACAAACACAAACAATGATATTTTTACTAATCCACAATTACTTAATATTTCAACACTCAATAAATTTATATTACAAGTTAGCAGCAATAATATAGAAAGATGCTTTAATACTAATACATTTCTAAATCAAATTTCTATACATCAAACCAAAGAATAGCTTTCTAAAATATGGAAGCCATCTTTATCTTAAAATATAATACTTAAAAATTATAGAACAACATCTAATTTTACTATAATATCCCAACTATTTTATCTTTATAAAAATAATATCTTTCTCAACAACTCACTACTTTACCAGTTAACATTCTATAAACAAACTAATCAACCAAACAATATTTACAACTTTATTTTACTTTTAGATAATCTAACAATATTGAGTCTTAAAAACAACAAAATTCTTTTTCTTAAACAATTACTTATAGCTAATAATCATAATCTATTTCTTTGAAAAAACATCTATCTTAGAACTCATAAATCTCCTTGAGGGCCTCTTTCAAACTGGTTCAAAATACTTTTAAATAAAATGTCTTCTTCTATTATTCAACATATATGGCCTAATCTGCAACTTAAACCAATCAATCTATTCCTAAATACACTTAATCTAATTATACTTCATGGACACTTTACATCTTATCTAAAAACTAACATATTGGCAAAATAAAAGGCATGCTTAATACCAAAATAGTTCTTCAAAAATACTAAATTACTACAACAATGCTTAACACAATTCATATTTTTCTAACATCTATAAATTTCCAACTAAATTATAAACAAACTATTAATGTTGAATACAAACCACAAAAAAGAAGACATTATTTTAAACTTAATATCAATACTTAAAAAATCCAAGCACTATAAAACATATATGCAGAATTATATAAACCAGTCCTACAAACTCTTCCTACACTCTCACTACCCTCTTCAGAAATTCTCTTAATCCAAAATACAATATCTAATCTTATATACCAAAATTAACTTATAGATTTGTACAAAAAAATATTACAAATTAACTCAAACAACCTTTATTTTTATACTAATACCTCAATAATAAACTTAAAAACACATAATATTTCTACTGGTATTACTTGGATACTTAAAAATAATATACAAATCAAATTTAACACATCTATATCATATGCACCAAACTCTACAAGAGCAAAACTAGCAGCTTCATCTCTCTATTTCTTGTCTTATCCTCTAAATACCAAATTCATATTCATCTTGATAGTTTATCTACTATCCAAACTCTTATATACTTATTACCTTACAACCACAACTTACAAACCAAACAAAATAATTAGAACATTATTTATATTCTAAACTACTTAATTAAACATAAAAATATTAACTATATTATACACAAGGTCAAATCCTACTCAAATAATATACTATATAATATAGCTGACATATTAGCTAAACATGAAGCTAGCAAAAATAAGCTTGAACTTAATCTTGACTATTTTTATTTTTCTTTATTCTTTACTTAGAATCAAATTTCAATTACATACAAATTATATAAATTTTGTAAAAATTTATTATCAATTCAAACATTCAACAAACTTCTTTAACTCAAACTATTAAGAAACCTTTCTATTATAAATATTCAATTACTAACTAAGATTATTAACTCTCAAAACTCCAATCTAAATCTATACTCTTTTAGAAACAAAATACTATTCAACAATTTACTAACAATGTCTAATTTAAATACTCACTATCTCATATTCTATCTGATTCAGAACTGCTCATTTTGTAACCAATATGAAAATACTGAACACTTACTAAAATGTTTTCTTCATCTACACAATCCAGATATATCTTTATTAACAAAATAACAAATACTTTAAACTCTCTAAACTTATCAGAAACATTACCATATACAATAATACAAATTTTAAATAACCTTTCTTCAAACCTCAATACAAATAACTTACTACTATTACTCATTTAGAATACATTAACTCTAGATTATTACAAACAACTACAGCTTATTCTTAAAAAATTAACTAATAATTTTCTTATCGCATTATTAAACTTAATACTTACTTGGTTCAACTCTACTATCTGGCAAACATGAAATGTTAAACAACATAAATAGAAGTCAGCATGAGGAATTATTGTCTTAACAAAAAAGAAAAACAACATCTACTTATCTATCTCAAAACCAACAAACTCTAATAATACTACTTTTACTTTTAATACTAATATAGATTCTTTTATTATTAAACTTTTTTTTCAAAATTTTACTATACATACTTGTTTTTATTAAACTAACAATTCTAAGAGGTTTTCTACTTCTTCTGCAGTTAAATATTAACAACAGTTAACTTAACTAATAACAGAAAATAAGAGAATAATATCACACTAGATGTCAACTCTTTCTGATAATTATCTGGACCAAACCTTTCAAAATGCTGAACTACAGAAAAATGATATAGTTAATATATTAAACTTTATGAAAACTTCTTTGAAGCACTGAACATGCATAGTAGACATTGAAATAGAGTTAAAAAAGAAGCTATTACTTTGTGATGATAATTTAAAAGAGCTCTAGAACTATAGAAGAAGTGGTTGGTAAAAGCCAAAAGTTTCTTATAAAGTAAACAACAGTGTTGATATATTATTTCTATATAACTGTAAAACCTACAAGAAACTTACAGAAGGGTTAAGCATTCACAAAAGCTATAGTTTGGTTTACCTTATGCCTTTTCTTTTTTTTTGAGAAAAATTTTGTAAAAAGTAGATAACTCAGTTTATCTCCTCCAAAAGATCAATATGTAAAACATCAAAACAGTTAGCAGTATTTACTTCCTAATCAGAATTGTGTAAACAATACAGCAATACAAACATAACTCATATATGTGCCTCAAACTACTGAAACCCTGTGAAATACTGTTCCTGGACTAACCAGTACTCATGCTGACTCTCTACATTCAAGGTGAAGTTTTATTCTATATAGTTTTTGTTAAATATTCTAATAAATAAAAAAATAGTAGAGTTATTTCTATTTAGTATAGTTTATAATTTTTAAAAGCCCAATACAGGCTTATAATTGTGATTATCTGATAGTCATATGACAAGAGTTACATATATCTTTTCTTTTGTTTCTCACTTTATCTCTTTCCCTTTTTTATTTCTTGCATTTGTATCTTTTATTGTCTACCTTTATACCTTTATGTTTTTTTTTATATAAGTTTTTTTTGTTTTTGTTCACTTTTTTACAAGATGTTATCAGATTGGTAATATTTTATTGTAGAGCAATGGTTGAATGTGACTCCTAATATACTTTAATTTCTTTTGAAATTAGACAGTCAGTGCAGACAGATCACTCATAAGGACTCATAGAAGCACCTGCAGAATGTTGGGCCAGAATTTATAAACTAATTTGTATGTATATAATACAAAAATACATAATAAAAATGACTAGCAAGACTGCTTAAGTGAAGAAAAAAAAATATATTACACTAGATGTAGTTAGATATACATAGCAACAATAGTATAGTTTAGAAATAATTTTTATAGTTATATATTATATCTAATTGATATATTTATATATTATTATTTTTCTACTTGATATTATATTAATAAAAAAAAAAAAAAAAACTATAATAAATTTAATATTTTAAATAACTTAAAAAAAGCTAAATACACTTTTTATTATACTGTTTTTTTTTTTTTTTTTATTAAGATAACCTCTTTGGTCTTTTGACTTTTATTAATCACTTATCAGTATTGTAGTTTAATAAACTACTACAGAAGAGAGTACAATTGGCTACATATATAACTTTTCTATATTATCTATTTAAGGAGTCTGTTTGAAGGTTCCTTACTAATTGTTATACATAACACCTCTGCTTAGATGTTTCACTTTAAACTCTCTGAATCTGTAATCTGTATTAACTTACTGGATTATATTCAGATACCCAGATCATCATCTTAATCTTAGGACTAATTTATTCTTAAGGTAAACCCCTCAGTGCCTTCTGTACCCATTTTTATAGCTGATCTAGATATTACTATGGCAGAACCAACACTTGTAGTCAGGGCTAAACATTAAACTGCTATGTCTTTATAGAGTTTACTTAGACTCTAGCATCTACTTCATAGCATAACCCCAGTACTTTAGTATACTCCTGCCTTTTCATCTGCCTTTTTACCAAACTCCCAATCCAGATAGCCTGTATAGAACTATGACCAGTCCATCAGTATATTGGGTTAGCCCGATATCTTTTTCCTTTGGTTTGTTCTAGTGGCCTGGTTGGTAATAGCTCTGAGACTCTTAATCCAGAGGTTTTTGTCCATCCAGCTACTATAACTGGATACTATGATCAGATACTATAATCTTGGTATCTGTTTTCTCAAGCTAGTCTTTACAGTAGGACTATTGAAAATCCAGCTACCTCACTATTTAGGTTTTTCCAAATGAACTTTTTGTTACCTAATTTTAAAGAATTTATATAGCACAAGAACTTATCTAGTGTTTGCACCATCTGATTTGTCAGTTTGCATTTCTCTGTATAATGCTATACTTACACAGATGCTCTATGACCTGCCAGTCATGCTGGTGTAACTATCATTATAGGTATTCTAACCCAATCATTAGTAACAGTTGCCATAATACAAATATTACATAGGTGATTATTCAAATTTTTGTTGTCAATAGAATTTGAACATCCAACTTACCACTTGGAGGGTTGACAACCTAACCACTTCACTAGGTCATCATACCCCTTATTATACTGTTTTTTTTTTTTTTTTTTTTTTTTTTTTTAAGTCAACATTTTTTTTTTTTTTTCTTTTTTTTATTTCTTTTTTGTTTTTTCTTTTTATAACCCTTTTCA
>CAJVQA010010482.1:0-11359 GCA_910591915.1 Cetraspora pellucida | reverse complement strand
CATAAATTTGTACTATATCAAAGATTAAGCTAATAAAAACCAACTGGCATTGTCGCCAAAGTTAAAAAAAAAAAAAATAAAAATAAAAAAAAAATAAAGAAAACTGAGACAAAACTTTACTTTAAAAAAAAAATACTACTTTTCTTTTCTTTTTTTCAACTTTTGTATTTATTATTAGCAGCTTTGATTTGAATTTATTTATTTCTATATTATTCATTTTAAAAAATTCTTTAGCTATTTCTAAGATCTCTAATAGCTGTCTTTTACTATTTGCAATTCATATTGTATCAACTGCATATGCAACTGCTATTTGGTGATAACTTATAATATGTTACATTGTATACTTTTTTTATTTGTTACTCTATTATATATTTTAAATTTTTATCATTTTGTACTCTTTCTAACAGTAAGTTATAAAAAAGATATCATATTAATAGTAATATTACTTTATTTTGGCCTATTTCATCTTCTGCTATTATTGACTCTGTTAGACTGTAAGTTATAATTATTTTTAATTATCTTTTATAAAAGAGGTTTTAGAATATATTTAAATATCTTCTTAGATATTTTGACTTTTTGCAATACTAGTTTAAGACTTTCAAGTAGAACTGAATTAAATAACTTCTTTATATCTTGCAAAAATATCTATACTTTCTTATTCTTCTTTTTTGTCTCTTTTATTATTATATTTATAATATATACTAATTGTTCTGTTAAGTTTTCTAAAAGTTTTATATAATTTAATTCTTTATATATATTTTTTTATAAATACTTTGATTAGTCTTTTTGTTACTATCTTTGTTACAACCTTTTTAAAATTTTTTTTTTAAATATTAATAGTAAGGCTATGTTTTTAACTTTATTGAAATTCAATTAAAGTTTTTATAAAAAAAAGCTTGCTTTTAAATTACATATAAAGAATAAAAATTCAGAATATAATCTGTGACCTAAATTTACAAAAGTGGCCAAGGCTCATCTATATTTGGGTTTGAGTAATAATATAAAAAAAATAAATATGATATTTAATTCATTGGATAGTCTAAAGATTAATTTTAATAATAATTTATAGTATTAAAATAGAAGATAAAGGTAAACTAGAAGAATAACTATAAGTTAAGTTAGTAGAAAGTGTGATTTGAGGCTGTGCAGAATATAAAATACAGTATAGGATCTATATTTGTTTGTATATTTGTTAGTTTAAATAAAAAAGAAGTTTAATAAAAAGAGTAGTAACAATATAATAAGAAATAAAAGTGTTATAAATAGTAGAAATAAGATCAGTAGGAACTAGATCAGATAAGATAGAAATAAGAAAAGATATATGTGAAAAATTGTGCAGTTTAAAACTGTTAAATATAAGAATTTCAGTATATAAATTAGAAACAAGATTGGCAGATATATTAAGAGTAATTGTATTTAAAATACTATTAAAAGAATTAGAGATTAAGTGATAAATTGTTTAGGTTAAGAGCAGATAGTCTAATAAAGTAAAGAGCTGGTTTGGTTGCATTAATAACAAAAGAAAAAAAGAGAAGAGTTATATTTGAAAAAAGTATAAGAAACAGTAAGTTTATCTGTAAGGATTTTAACTTGAAAGGTTTTCAGATTAGATAAATAAAAGTTGTAAACAAAATTAAAATTTTTTTTTAATTGTTATTGATATAAAGCCATATAGCTTCCTAGTTAATATCAGATGCAATAGTAGACTATTATTAAAAATAATGTTAAGATATCCAAAGTATCATAATGTAGGCTTGGCATATAGTTCAAATAAAGCATCAAATAGAAATTTTAATAATAAATTTATTAATAAAAAAAGTATAGTTAAGATTATAAAAATTATTAGTTAAGAATGTTAAGTAAAATAATATTTAGTGATTGCAGACAAGTTAGTTAGCAAGGTGGTTAAATAGGTTATCTTGGTGAGCAGTAACTTTGTAAAAAATAAGCTGAATGTTATAAGATTTAATAAAGTTGATAAGGGTTTGCCAGATAAAGAAATATGAAGTATGAGTATAAAAAAGGGTAAATGCTGATTAGCAAATGTTGTAATATTTAAAAATTACTAATTATGAATTAATAAATATATAAATAGAACAATGTCTAAAAACAATAATAATTGTGAAGAGAATAGCAAAAATTTTAGCTTTAAAAGAGCCTGGCTACAGTTTAATTTGTGTCTAAAATAAGTTAATAGTTGTAGAGTTATTAACTTGAACTCAACCTATACTCATAGAGCATTGCAAAGTACTAAGATTGATAACAGAATCATTAGTGTAAAATGAAATAGATAATAGATTGTGATTTGAGTTAGTAATAGTCTAAAGGTTGTTAAAAAATTGATATATTTTAAAAATAAAAGATAGTTGTTATAGATTAATTGTAAATAAAAGAGGTGATAGAATATGTAAGAGATATTGAAGAACAACAAAATATGTAATATTAAGAAAGTTTGCATATAAAGGTCAAGAGTTTTGTTAGAATTAATGCAACAAAATAGCTTAGTAGCCAGGTTAGTAAAAATAAAAATAGTATATTTGTTAGCAATTATATTTGAATTAAGGTAGTATTTAGTACATAATATAGTAATAGAGAGTGAAATAGAATAAAAATTAAAGAACTGATATTGAATAAGCAGTGCTAGTAGTTGATAAAAGTAAGGCCAGTAAGTGTATTATGCCTTCTGATCTTGCTAATAATTATTTGGTTATCAAGAACAGTAAGTAGTCAAGATTTAGTATTAAAAATAAAGTATTCAGTAAAGTAGCAGAAATAGTTTACAAAAGATAAATTATAATAATTATATAGAGTGCATTGATAAAAGTAACTTGTAGTAATGTTCTCAAAAGTAATAAATCATTGTAGTATAATACCTTTTAGAATTTTGTTAAGTTTAAATAAAATGTGTTGTTAGTATAGTAAATATAAATTGTTATAAATATTAAGTTGGTCCAAAAAAAGAAGTTTATAGTATTTGAGTTGTTTTTTAAAAATAGAATATTTTGAATAAGAAGAAAAAAGAAATTTAAGAGAAATAGTTCTATTATTTAGAGTGTATAAAATGTTGTAGATTGGGCTAGTTGAAAAAGTTCAACCTATATATTTAATAAGTTGCATTATTTTAAAGTTTGTAGTTAAGTAATTGGGTTTATTAAGAATTGGCTCAGGATGTAGAAAAATATTAGTAAAAGATCAGAGTTTGTTTTGAAGTTGTAGAATTCATATATAAGTAGATGTGTCTAGTAAGTTAGAAATGTTAAGTTATTTAAGAAGATTGAAGATATGGTGTTGTAGTTGAATATCTCAGATGTGTTTAATATTGTAAATTTAAGGATATAATAAGGTACTAAAAGGTATTGTATAGCAAAGTTTGGCTTTGAGCTTAACAAGACCAATATGTTGGATAAAAATTTTGTTGCAAGTAGGTTGGTTAATAACAATATTGTATAAACAATATTCAATAGTAGGAATAATAACTGAATTAATAATGTAACAGGTATATAAATCAATTATGTGTTTTATTTTTGCAATTTGAATAAGTTAAGAGGATTCAGAAATAATTAGTTTTATTTGTTTAGATTGTTTGTTATTTAAAGTAAACCAACAACCTAAAAATTTAAAGAGTTTTTGAAAGAATAAAGTAAAAGTAAATACTTGTTATAAAAGATAGAAAAATAATAAAATAAAAGGTTATTAGTAATCAAGATGGATTTTGAAGAATTAACTTGAATGTTAGTTATAACATAAAATGATTTAGCTATAAATAATATATAAGAAACTCAGTTTGTAAGAAAGCAACCTAAAAAGTATTATCTATATATACCAAATGAGCATTGTTTTTGTAATAAATTAGATGTTTGAAGTTTTAGATTAGTGGTCTAAATAGATTGTAAAGTATAACTAAATACTTTTAAGTATATGTATAAATAAGTGAGTTATAATAAATATGTCATAATAAAGGTGTAATTGTTTTATCTTAGTCAATATTATTGTGAACTAAGTAAGAACGAGTAAGCTTAAGTTTAGTAATAACTTGATTGTAACAATTAGTAAAAAGATTAATGAGAATGTTAATAATAGATAAGAAAAGTAAAAAATAAGAAAGTAAATATTTAAAAAGAGCAAAGTTTACAAAATTATATACTTTGCTTATATCTTGTAAGAGTAACCAAATGTCTTTGTAATTGCAAATAGCATCTTCAATAAGATTATTAAAAATATGAATAGGGATTAAAGTACTATTATTGGAAAGTGCAATATAATTAAAAGGTAAAAAAATAAAGTTTGAGAAAAATACAGAGCTAAGTTAGTTTGTAAAAATTTTTGTATAAAGTTTGCAAATATGTTCAATTAGACTAATAGGTCATATAAGATTAAGATTATCATTAAAGGTGTTTCATTTAGAAATAAAATAAATTTTGCTATGTTTTTATTATTTAGAAATTTTGTTTTCAAGAAGGCAACAATTAAAGAAAACAGTAATATAGAAGTGAATTGAAAACTAATGTATTTAAGCATTTTATAACTAATGTCTGTAGAGTTATAAACTTTGTTATTAGGTAGTTGTGAGAGAGTTTGAAGAATTTCTTTATTAGTAATAAAAGAGTTAAGAGAGTGATATCAAGTTAAATTAATATATAAAAATAAAAAATATTGTTGTTTCCAAAGATTATTAAAAAGAGTTTATTAATAGACCTAAGTGCAGTCCAATTATAAAAATGAGATTGGATATATTGTTTAATAAGTAATAAATTAGTAATAAGTTAGTTTGGCAGTTATATATTTAAAAAATGAATAGGTTGTTAATAATGATTGAGAATGCTATTAATAGTCTAAGTAAGATGTATTGTAAAAGTAATACATTTTTTGTCAATAGCTTGATTAATTTGTTGTTAAAGTAAAAGAGAGTTTTCAAAATAATGAACATAATAGAGTTGTTTTCAGATAGAGTGAGCATGTTGAAGCTATAGTTGAATACAAAAGAGATTGGTAGAAGTAATTAAAGATCACATTGTGTCTGTTTATTAATTTGGAAGATATTTTGATTAATACTTGAGATGCAGAAAATTAGATAAATTTTTTATCAAGTTTAATAATATGTTCAAGTTTTTTAAAAGAGAGATATAATAGAATATTATGAAATAAATATTGATAATTGTAACTTCATTTGTGTGAAATTTTGTTAGAAATTGTATAAGTAGCAGTATAGATTATAGAATTAAATTTTGTGTTAAGTAGTTTCAATATTTTTATCAATAGTACTATTAATAGGAGTTTTGTGTAATAAGAGTTGTTAAATTAAAATATTAGCAAAAAAGTTTTAGTTTTCTGTACTTATCATTTTATAATTAAATATAATTCTAGTATGTTTTTATAAAGGTTTACTATAGGTATGTGAGAATATCCAAGTAGAAATGAGAATCAAGTAATTACTTGTGATAGAGGTTTGGCTGTTGTCAAGACTGTAGAAAAAGAGAAATTGTATATTAAATTAATCAGTCTAGATATAATCAATATGGCTACTGCTAGTATTGTTAGATTAAATAAAATGCCTATTGTTGAAATAGGCTTTAATGTTATATATATTAGAATAATTAAGAAAATTGATAAGTTTATATTTAGAAAAAGAACTGTAAGTATGATTTTGTGAATTAAAATTACCAAGAATAATAGAATAAAAATAAAGTTAAGAGACTTGTTAAATCTAGTTGATTACTGTATCTTAGAATTGGTTATGAATAGCTGTATCAGTAGATAAAAGATATACTAAAATAATATAAAGTTTGATATAAAATGTCAAATACAATAGCTTCTTCTGGGTGAGTGTAAACATTATGAATATGGGATTTAAGATGATTATGAATCAAAATGGCTGTCTTTTTTATAAAAGTAGAAGAGTTAAATCAGTAATAGGTAAAATAATTATTATTGTAGAAAAAAGGTTAGTTTTGTCAAGAATTTTTGTTTTAGTAATACTGGCAATAAATATGTTATTATTAAGACAATAATTTTGCCAAGCTTCTCTTTTTGTTAATTTATTAAAACCTCTAATATTATGTATAGCAATAATTAGATTAAGATAATAAGAGTTGAGTCAGAAAAGTGTAAAGAAGAGTTATAGTTGATAGGAGTTGAGAAATAATTATTAGAAAAAAAGTCAAATAAAATAAAAGTAGAGCTAAAAAAGTTGAATTTAAAAGAAAGATTATAGAATAAAGAAAGAAGATAAAAGAGAATAATAATATGATTAGATAAAAAAGAATTATTAAAAAGATAAATGTGAGTTTTATAATAGAATGTGTTAACAGAAAATGTTATTGTTATGCTTGTCAATATGTTGAATTAAGGTTTGAATAGTTTGATCATAAGAGAGAAGTGATAAAATGTAGTAAAAAATAAATTTGTTAAAGCATATATGAAGATTATAGAGGACTAAAAATGTTGAAAATAACTTTTAAAGTTGTTTTTATAAAATCAATTACTGTATGCTTAGCTCTTACAACTATGCAAAGTACTATAGTTTGTTCTGTACATTGGGTTTAACTATTATTATTCTGGTTTTCCATATAAATAGACTTGTTTACTTGCTTACTTATTTTATTTTTCTTATTAACTACAATAGGTATGTCTTTTAGTAAAGTAGTAGCTGCTTTAATATTAGTTGTAGAAGACAAAAAACTTAAAAATAAGATTGTAAAAAAAGTAAGTCTAAGATAAAAATATGTTAAAAGTTGAGATTGAATTTTTTTGATAAAAATATTTTAGCTGCTAAATGGCAGTATTATTAAAATATTTTACAATTTGTAGATAGTTACATAAGTCAAATAAAGCCATATTGGCATGTATACATCAAGACAAAAATCAGATTAATATCAGGAAATAATATTTTACTAATATTTAAATTAAAATATTAGCAATATAACAGATAAATTGATATAAGTATCAGAATAATAATATTATATTGATAAATTATATAATTATAAAAAAAATATTAAAATAATATTAGAACTTCAAAATGTTTTGAAATAAGTATCAGATTAATTGTATTAAAATCAAATCAGAGACATATCAGCATTAAATATGTCTTATTATTTTAACTAGTATCAGATGACTATTAGCATTCTAATAATATAATCAAAAAATTTAAATTAATATATAAACTAAATAAATAATATTTACAACAATAAATTAATAATAACAAGATTATTTATTAATTATATTAAATAATTATTTATATGTAGTTATTTTAGAAAGACTATTAGTAAATTAACAGCTTTATTAGCAGTTCAAAAAAATTTTAAAAAATCTTTAAAATTTGTAATGATCATGTTTATTATATATAAAGCATTATATATATATATTTATTAATAAATTAAAAGTAATTTTAGAAAAATATTAGTAATTAATTTTTATTTAATATAAAAAATTAAATATAAAACTTTCTATTAACAGAAATAACAGACATACATTAGTCGAAAACTAGAAATTCGACCAGGTCGAATTACAATAACATTCAGCAAAAAATCGGCCAATTTTTTAAAATTCGACCAATAAAAATTCAGCCATACTGAATTCTATATTAATTCGACCTAACTTAACCAAAAATTTGGCATCCAAATTTTAACAAAATTTGATCATTCCAATTTTTACATTAATTCAACCTAAATTTAGTTAAAAATTTAGAGTCTGAATTTTAATAAAATTCAACTATTTCGATTTTTATATTAATTCGATCTAAATTAGTTCTTTCTGATTTTTACATCAAAAAAAATTACATCAAATTTTAATAAAATTCAGCATTTCTGATTTCTACTCTTAAATTCAGATGATCATTCAGCTGAATTCAGTAAGTTTGAGTTCAGTGTCCAATAGCACCAAATTCGACTGAAATTCAGTGATTATAATCAGCTTCATAATCAAACATTGAACCATATCTGAATATTAAATTAAAGCACATTATAATTAGTCTCATAATCAAAAAATTAAACCATATTCGACTTTATAATCAAGCATTAAATCATATCTAATGTAAAATCGAACCATATTCGACTTCATAATCAAGTATTGAATCATATCTGAATATTAAATTAAAATGCATTATAATCAGTCTCATAATCAAAAAATCGAACCATATTCGACTTCATAATTAAGCATTAAATCATATCTGAATATTAAATTAAAGCATATTATAATCAGTCTCATAATCAAAAAATTGAACCACATTCGACTTTGTAATTAAGCATTGAATCATATCTGAATATTAAATTAAAGCATATTATAATCAGTTTCATAATCAAAAAATTGAACCATATTCAACTTCATAATCAAGCATTGAATCATATCTGAATGTAAAATCGAACCACATTCAACTTCATAATCAAGCATTGAATTATATCTGAATATTAAATTAAAGCACATTATAATTAGTTTCATAATCAATAATTGAATCATATTTGACTTCATAATCAAGTATCGAATCATATTTAATATTAAATTAAAGTGCATATTAAACCATATCTGAGTATTAATCAATAATTAAACCACATTTGACTTCATAATCAAGCAGTGAATAATATTTATATTAAATTAAAGCACATATTCAACTTCATAAGCAAACATCGAGCTACATCTGAGTATCAAGCCATATTCAACTTCATAATAAAGTATCAAATTAAAGCATGTCATAATTAGCTTCATAATAAAACTCATATCATATTTGATTTTATAATCAAAGTATCAAATTAATATGCATCATAATCAGCTTTACAATAAAAAATCGAATCATATTCAACTTTACAATAAAGTATCAAATTAAAACATGCTATAATTAGCTTTAATATAACAAATCAAACTATACTTAATTTATAATAAAGTATCAAATTAAATTATGTTATAATCAGCTTCATAATAAAAAATCGAACCATATTCGACTAATAATAAAGTACCAATTTAAAGCATATTATAGTGAAGAATAATATAAAATAATTTCTTATAAATATGTGCTAATTTTCATAAAAAAACAACTTGTTGCTTACAATAGTAACTTATTAATTCACAATTTACTAAAAATGTCTTGAAAACAAAATACAAAAGATATTTTAAAAACTATTAATCAAGATTCATCTCATCAATCTAATCCTTCTATTTCAACTACTTAACTACCATCTACTTCAACCCATAGAACACATATGAGTGTTAAATGCCATTGCAAAAAATATAATGACAAACTTGTTGACCCTTATACAAAACATCGACATTTTTTAACTACTGGTCAACAAAGACAACAATTGTTTCAAACAGGATTAAATGAGTTAAGGCAACCAACTCAGATAGCTTCAGAATTAAGTGGCCTAAGTCAGCAATTGATAACAATTGATTCATGTTCAGATAATGAAATTCCATCTAGTCATAGTAATGAACTTCCATCTAGCCTTGATATAGATAACTTATTATTTTTATCAAAAAAACACTGCCAAACATTAAGGGCTAAAATGACTATTTTGAATACAGAAAAATTAGTCATTACTTCAGAAAATGAAAGTAGTGATAATAATATTATGCTAAATTATAATAATTGTGATGATGATTTATTATCTGAAGAATTAACCAAAGGCATTCAATATAGCCATATTGATGAATTCAAAGATTATTCAGCACCGAATATTGATTATAAAAAATTTCAATCTAGCCCTAGAGTATCATCTATTTATAATGATATATTAATTTGATTATTAAAATTTCAAAGCCGATTTAAAGTGTCTGAAGAGGCTACTAAAGTTTTGGTTAAATATTTTCATCAATTATTATGTGAGTTTAGAGATGAAAATTTATTTAAAAATTTTTCAAGCTCAATACATAAACTTCGAAAACATCTCAAAATTGACGATTTCATAATATATTCAGTTTGTCCAAGTTGTAATAAATTATATACTAAAAAGGAAGTTGTTAATTCACAAAACAATAATGGACAATTATCAATAAAAAAATGTAACCATGTGGAATTTCTGAACATAATCGGATCTAGACAGATAGTTACATGTAATCCGGCATTAGCAATACAAAATTGGTATCTAAAAGATACTATTAATAAACTGATTTTGCTTTATCCTTTTGTAAAAATTAAAAGCCAACTTGAAAAAATGTATATGCATCCTAATTTTGAACAATTATGTTAAAAATGGACTCATTACACTGTTTCTGAAGGTATACTTTCTGATATTTATGATAGTTAAATTTGGAAAGAATTTACTGATAAGGAGTCGATTAGTGGCCGATTTTTTACAAAAGAATTGGCAGACATTCATCTTGGCTTTATATTAAATTTGGACTGGTTTCAGTCATTTGATAGAACTCAGTATACTACTGGAATAATCTATATGGCTATTTCTAACTTGCCAAGAGAACTTCAATTTAAAGCTAAAAATATGGGGTTGAGTCAATAAAAATCAAGCAAATTTTTTTAAGTAAATTTTTTTGAAACTTTAAACAATAATAACTTAACTAAAACTTTATCAAATTTTATAAAACTTTTTTGAAATAAATGCTACAAATTTGTAGAATTCATTTAAAAAAATTTTTATTAAATTTAATTAAGTTTTTATTGAATTATTGTTGTTTAAAGTTTCAAAAAAATTTAATAAAAACAATTTGCTTGCTATTGACTCACTCTCATATAATGATTCTTGGCATTTTATTAGATCTAAATGAAGTTCATCTACACCATATCAACCACTATCTTGCACTAATTGTTGATGAACTATACTGATTTTGAAATGGTGTTCAAATTTCAACTTTTGAGAACCCATCTGATAAGATAATCTGAGCTGCATTAATTTTATGCTCATGTAATATACCTGTAGCTTGAAAGCTTTGTAGTTATACCTCAGTATTAGTAGCCTGCTATCATTGTGAAAAGAAGGCACAATTTGAAGATAGATATCACTATTTTGGAGGCATAGATGATATTGATACATGGTTTATTGAATGTGACTTAGCCTAACATCAACAAGATGCTGAACAATGATGAAGGTGCTTTACTAAATTAGGTAGAAAGCAGCATAAAAAACTTATATGTGTTTGGTAGTCTGAGTTACTTTGATTGCCATATTTTAATCCAATTCAGTTTTTGGCTGTTGACCCAATGCATTGCCTATTTTTAGGCATTGCAAAATGGATTGTAAAATGATTATGGGTCGATCAGAATAAATTAAATACAAGCCAATTAATGCAAATCCAAAGAAAAATATCAGAAATCCAGGTCCCATCTGACATTGGCCGAATTTCAAGAAAGGTAGACTGTGGTGAGGGATTTGCCAATTTTACAGCTGATGAATGGAAAACATTTATCTTAATTTATGCA
>CAJVQA010010481.1:0-11359 GCA_910591915.1 Cetraspora pellucida | reverse complement strand
TTATGTTTGTGTTTTACTATAATCAAAAATTTAATAAAATTTAATATTATATGTTATATTAACAAAAAAAAAAAAAAAAAAAAAAAAAAAAAAAAATTAGAAACAATAAACTATTTAACAATATAGAATTTATTAATAAATAAATATTAATATAAAAAAAATAAAATTTATTTATAAAAACATCAAAAAAATAGATGTATAAAAATTATGATTTTATAGCAAAATTAGAAAAACAAAAAAAATTTTTTGAAAAAGCTGAACTAAAACATATCTTAACTAATTAAATATATATTAGCATTAACAAATAGCATAGCATAAACTTTAACAGAATTAAATGAATTTACAAGAAAGCCTTTTGCATTTTAGTCATCTATTTACTATTGTTACCAACTGAGTTGGCAACTGAAACCAATATTAGCAAAGATAACAATAAGTTCTAAGATAAATATTCAAAACAGTACACACAAATATGATTTATTTAAAAAACTATAAATAAACAGAACAATAAGAAAAAGCACAAAACTAATAGCAAAATTGCTATTCTTATATCAGTAAGCAATAGAAAAAAATACAAACAAAAAAAAAATTAAATAAAATAAAGATTCTAGCATACTCCCAAAAAATCTAGCAATAATATTATTATACTCAATAACAACAACTACAATCCTAAATCTTCTCATGAACAACCAAACTGAGCAAGACCCAATACAGAACCCAAATAATACAGATGTTGCTTTTCTTTTTCCAATACAGATAGAAATAACAAACAACTTAGTCCTATCCAACCAAATATTACAGTCCAATCTGGATGTCAGCATCTTAGAACAACAACTCAATATGAAAATAGAGCATATATTAACAAATATAAAAAATGATAACAATAAAGAAACCTGATCAACTGATACAATACTCAAAGAACAGCTACAAAAAAAAATATCATACAGTTAAATAGTAGTTAAAAACCTTCCAAAGAGAACTAGAAGAACCCTAAATTCTTATTTCAAAGCTAATAAAAAAAAGAATAGAAAAAACATATATAGACATCTCTAAAAATAATTAGAAAAAAAAAGGTAAAATCATTTAATGCAACAATTTAAACATGACAAAAAACCAAGAATGTACTAATCTTGCTTCAAAATTTAAAAGAATTGATTAGATACAAGTTGTTAACAAAACCAACTACTATTCATATTCTAATAGCAATAAAAGCAAAGTTTTTTTACAAAGATACAGCCTTTTTCAGAAGCTTTACTTGAGTTTTAGCAATTAGATCACAACATCAGAATGAATTTAATAGCTTATTTTTTAATATCTTGGATGCATATAAAAAACAACATGATATATTAACTACTAATAAAAAAAATCAGAACCAAATCATTGAATTATTGTATACAAAGCTAGCACTAGATTACCTAACCAATCTAAACTTCAATCTATTAGATGCTTGGAAAATCACAAAATATATTTTCTATTTAATTAGTTTTGCAAATATTCAACAAAACCTAAATTTTGAAACAACAAGAAAAACAGTCTTAGAATTAATAAATGAAAAACTAATTTTCTTGCCTGATAGATTAGAGCTTATTTCAGATCATCTGAGTCAAGCTATCCTTTTTGACTTACTTATTACAAGTTAACAGATTTTCATATTAGCAGTTAGAACACTGCAGTTAATATTCTTTTTTGATAAGTTACTAGATGAATATATTGCAGACAATCATGAAACTTTACCAGCTTTATACAAAGATTTGAGAAATGAAGTACAACACCTCTTTCCTATTGTAGACAGAGCTGAGCTGAAAAAGCTAATTTACTATAGAGAGATTTTACAAAAATATTATATTTTTCAGCAATTCTAGCTGAATATTTTGATTTACTAACACCAAAATGCTCTTTGCCTTCCACTTCACAAGACTTGACACCTAGATTAAAAAAGATATTTTCTTTTCTATCTGAAAGTTAAGATGATTTTAAGAAATATATCAGATTACTATGTTTGAACTACTTCTTTATTAGACTACCTAATGACTATATTATTTTTCAAAGACAACTACCTATAGATTTAACAAATTTAAAAATATCCAACTTTACATTTCTATTGCAAAGCACAAAAAAAGTAAATGCTTTTATCAAGTGTATTCCATGAATCTACAACATTCCATTACTATTGCCACAAGCTTATTGCAACTTCAATTACACAGATCTTTCAGATCTGCCTAAAAATGCCAATTTAGTTATTCTGGTTAACCTAACTTTACTAATATTAACCTCTAAAAAGCTAAATAGCAGTCAAAGCATTATGAGAGTACTATTATTTTTATGTCATACCCCAGTCTTGGATCCAGATTAAAAGAAAAGAAAGACAACTAGAGATTGGATCAACCTTGCCCAAACTACTATTAATAGTGAAACAACTTCAGTTGACTCTCAAACAAAAACAAATTACAAACATATATATTCTAGTACAAAAACATCACAATATTCAATTAGTTATGAAAACTCTCAAACAAAACTTTATTTATCACTCTTTATCATAATATATCTTTGACCTCATAGACTTACTTGAACTATTCTTTGAAATTTTTGATTCACCAAAACAAATAACAACTACACATATACAAATATCAGATACAGAAAAAGACAACAATATGAATCACTAATGAGCACAAGCCATCATATAAACAATCTGCCTTCGGCAAATAATGAGAATGAAACAAAAAAAAATTAAACTAAACTTAAATAAAAAAATCAACATAACTATACACAACATTAAAGGCATTAATAATATACTAAAAATACAAAACTGGATTGAACATTGTATAGAATCAGACCTATATATAAACTTTATTACTGAAACTAAACTAAAAGACTCAGTAACAAAACTTATACCAATCTCTTTTACAAGATATACATATCTAACTTTTCATTATATAACTCCAATCAAAGAAAGACTAGTTTAAAATAGCTTTATTAGTCTGCAACTAATTACAGCCCTATATTTATAATATTAACACTCTATCTGGCATTACAATTTGTATCGATTTCTTTTTTTCAAACAACAAGTTCTATATTATTTTAATATATCTTTCTTCAAATTACTTTTTATTTCTAAAACAGATGCAATCACAAATTCATTCCTAAGTCACTAAGACCAGATCTCAAAATAGCATTTGATTATCTTGGGTGACTTTAATACAAATCAATATAGAAACAAACAACTTTCAATTTTTACTGACCTAAATGCTGCCAATTTAACTAGCTTATTAGATTTCATAACATATAAACACCTACTTGGTATAGTTCTAATTCAACTAGTCAAATAGATAATTTTTAAATTTCATCAAATATACTTCTAGTTTTCGATCTACCAATGATAATTAATGCTACTTATATTACAAACAGTGATTATCACATACTAAACACAACATGATATATCAATTTCTATTTGCCAAAAGCTTTTAGAAACAAAAAAAAAGAAAAGAAAAATATATTTATATGAAAAAACTATAGCAGACACATAGAATGAATTTGCAAACTTAGTAAACATATTATTTAATTTTCAAGAAACCTCTTTACCAAATATGAATAAAGACAATATTAATAGAACATGGAATCATTAGGCATCAAAAATAAAAGAAACAATGAATAAACACATTTCTTATACTTTTACAGCCTTACAGCTTTTCTTTGCTATATCACTAAAAGCAACAAAACTTCATTTAGCTTTAAAAAATATTAACAAATCCCTACAACAACTATTAAATAAAGCAACAGATACAATAGCCTAGACCAATCAATACTTAACTAAAGCAGCCATTTTAGCAGAAATTAGTATTGCTTTCATTACTCAGGAGAAATTTGCTCATTTATAGCCAAACACTATAAATCAAGTTAAACAATATAAATATACAATTTGGCAAGCATGCAATTATAAAAAAAACAGAAACAAACTGAATACATTAAGTTCTATATTAACTGTAAATATTTTGACTTTAAAGACAATACTAGTTGAATCTAGATAGTATTTTATAAAAGTGAGCAAAACCAATTAGTTATGAAAAAGTTATAACATCTGACAATGTAATTATTAACCAAAAAGAAATTAAAGAAACTGTACACATCCATTTTAAAAACTGAATGAAAAATAACCCTCCTAACAATTCATCATAGAAAAAATAGAAGCCATTTTACTCTCCACTTCAGCACATATAGGATGACATTTACAATACTTTTCTTTTACCTATTTCAATAACTGAATTGATACAAACAATAAATTTAGCCTCTAAAAAAAAAGCAATAGGAATTTCTGGAATCGCAAATGAAGTTCTTTAACAATTGTTGTTCTTAGCTTTTTCAGTTCTACTAAATATCTTTAACAGCTGCATAATACAAGAAATAGTCTTAAACTAATAGTTACAGGCTAATATTTGGCTAATTCTTAAAAAACAACAATATAATTATGAACTAAATATTACCTGTCCTATTACACTAATAGACCACACCAGAAAAATCTTTACAAAAATTTTAACAAATCATTTAACAGACATTTTGGTTTGCAACTAAGTGCTCTTCTCCTATAACTTCGCAATTTTCTCTCATCAATCAACACTTCAACCTATCTTCCAACTCATCCATATTCTAAAAGATGCAACTATAAACCAAAAAGAGATCTGGAACCTGTCTCAGGATATGTTAAAAGCATTTGACTTAATTCATATACCAACTCTATACAAATCTCTTAAAAAAATACACTTAGCCAACAAAGCAATTAATTTGCTATTATATTTGCTTTACCATCATACAAACAAAGTGATCACTAGTTTGGGACCAACTCAATTCTACTCTGTTGAAGATGAAGTAGATCAGAGAGAAATGATCTTACCACTTTTTTGAAAGATTTATTATAACTCTCATATCTAGAATTTATGCAAAATACCAGAGATTTATTAGAAAGATCTTATCTATTTATCCAAAAGAAATTCATATCTCAGTAATGGCATATATGGATGACTCTTTATGAATTGCATTCAATAAAACCTCTTTTACCAACATCCTTTATACAGCTTTTTCCTTCTATAATTTTGCCAATATAAGAATTAATTCTACTAAATTAATTCTAGCAACAAACTCAAAAGATTCAAATAATAATATAACTTTTAAAAATGAACAATTAACTGCAATCATTAGTGGAACACCATTTAAGTATCTAGGAGCATAGTTTTTTACTAACAAAAAACAAATACCTGTTCAAAAAGAAATCATGGCTGAGGCAACAATTAATTTAAAAAAGCTACAATTTGCTCATATAACAAAAAAACAAGCAATTTATATAATAAATAGTGTTATTTATTCATATTTGCTCTATAGATTGCACTCTACATTTCTCTCTAATACTTAAATCAACACACTTAACAAGATCTGCACTAGTTTAGTCAGACACAAAGCAAGGCTGGCTTGGAAAGTTCCAAACTTATTCCTATTCAACCCAAATATCTATGCCTTAAGCAACCTAGCTCAGACTCAATTTTCTTCTTTAGTAATAGTGCTTCAGAAAAATTTAAATCATCATAGTTTTAATTTCTCTTTCTTAAAGCTACAACTACAACAATTACAAGACTCAGCTTTTACTAATATTTCTATTCTCACTCAACTTCCAGTTCTTCTAGCTTCACAATTAAATATACAAACTAGCCAAATGGTGCTTGCACTTCATGCCTTAAATTTACAGATCTTACAAAATGATGACAACTGGCCCTATTTCAAGACTTTTACTAGAACTTCAATAAACCAAATTCTTTTAAATCATTTTAGAGCTTCTTATCTTAAGAAAAGCTAAACAATTATAACATTGCTAGCATAGAACAATTCCTAAATATAACCAACTTAGAGCTTTAGAATGAAACAATTTTTATCATAACATCAAAAAGATACCAAGAGGATGCTGTTCACACTAGTTTCTTATAATACAAAACTTAATAGCAACCTCAATTAATCCTTTATCAACATTTTTACATATAAACCCTTACACCTTGTCTCAATAGAATCCTAAAGAGAAAGGCTGAATAATTATAGATAATTCTATTATTGGCAAGATATATAATCTTTATAACAAAGTTCTTAAAGCTCGATACTACATTCTAAAGCCAAACAACATACTATCAACATGTGCAAGCTGTAATTTAAGGAATTAATCATATCACTTCAATCATTGCTACTTCAATATAACAACACCATTATACAATATACAGGTAGACTGTAAAAAGAAAATCTACTTAGACATTGCTAATTTTAAAAGGCATTAAACTATACTATATCAACAACTATAACTTAAGAGCAAACTCAAATGCAAACCCAATATTAGAAAGACCTTTATGTTCTTTTAAAAACCCTCCAATTAACCTCTAAAAAACACTAACAGAAGCTAACTTCACTATTAAAACATTAACTATTCACTTAATCTTCAACTAACAAATAATAAATAACAACTTAAAAATAGTAGCAAAATGCTATATACAAAATACCAACATCTGTTTTGGTTGCTTTACTAACTAATGGCCTTTACACACAAGTATAATGCTTAATTTACTAAACTTCATTCTTATTACAATCAATTTATATATAAAAGTAAATATCTGTACAGACAATTCTATCTTCACTAAGTATATTAACTTGTTAACTTCTGTTAAGCTTTATAACTATTCTGCATTAGACAAGTAGCAGCATACATATCTTCTTCTAATTCTAAAAGCACTTTCATGTAATCAGAAACTCAACATTACTTTGAACCAAAATACAAAAATTAAAGAAATTACAAGCACAATTTTCTTATTAAATCTAGCACTACAACACTTTCTATACAACTACTTTGTTCTAAGACTTTTTAACAAACCATATGCATATCTTCTAAAAACTACTTTAAAACATACATCAAATTACAAACCAGCTATCATGGTTTTACCAATAACAGATTTCAGGTTGGCAAACATTACAAAACAACATCAATTGGGCTTATATATTAAAATACATTTCCTATGAAGAAAAACCACTAGCTTTAAACATTGATTTATTATTGTCAGCAATCAAGAATTTCAAGATCAAACTGCTATTAAAAGAACTTTCAACTTATTTGTTACTGCATTAGAGAAATGGAAAAAAATATTCAAACCACTTATGTTTAAGATACTATAGTGTCTCTGAGGACATCATTTATCTATTAACTTGTATTCAAAATTACATATAGTTTTTAACTCTAATCAGACAAACAGTATATAAAACTTTACAAAAATTGGAAATACAATATTCACACTTAAATGCTTTCATCAAAGCATTTGTTACTATACATATAACTAAGCAGATACTACTAGGACTTATTACTAGAGACACATTAGCACCTTTTGATACAAATAGTTACAAGTACAAATATACTCTACTAATACATCATAATATTATTACTACAATATACAAAACAATTTTGTTTGTTTCTAAAAAGTCAAATCATAATTCAATTCTTTTAACCTCTGCCCCAATACAGACTCTGATACTAAACAAAACTAAGCCATTAGCTTTTTTTTTTATAGAAAGAAAATTAGTTAGATATATAAACAATAGACAATCTTCATTAACACATCTTCTTGAAAACTAGAGGTTTAGTGACCATTCTGGCAAAGAATAGGTCAAGAGTAAAGTAGCTTTTACCTCTATCTTCTCTAATATAGTTTTTTCACATGTATCTGTTTTATATATATATAATTGATTATAAATAAAAGAGATAGAGAATAGATCACTTTTTTTTAAAAAAAAAAAAAATATTAAAAAAATTTAAATAAAATGAATTAAAAGATCTAAATACAAAGTACTAACAGTAATATAAACAAAAAATCAAAAAAATTTATTAATTCTATTAATTAGTATATATAAACTAATATTGTAAAATAACAAATAATAATATATACAACAATAAATAAAAAATTATAATATCTCTATGAATACAACAAATTTTTAAAGGTTATAAACTATTATAATTTTTAATCTTAAAAAATAAACTACTTGCCTCCTAATAAACAAGATAAATTAATTCTCAATATTTATAATTATTAAATATAAATACATTATCTTTTACAACTAAGCACTACAAAATTAAACTAAAACTTTAATTAATTATATATAACCAAACTAATATAATTATCAGAAAAACCAGAAAACATAATTAAATAAATAACTTTATCTCTATTATATATTGAACAATCTATTTTGATACTTTACAAACAGTATTATATCTTTACTCAAACTATATTGCAAACAATATATAAGATATTTTTTGAACTTTAACTATAAACAAAACAAATATATATTTGAAATTACAACTAGTTTTGCAACTAAATTTTTAGAAAGAACTGTCTATACAAACTCATTTAAAAGACTTAACTTATATTCTAATCTACTAGACTTATTATACTTAATTGTATTAAAATATCTTATTACAATATCTATATTTTCAACAATTACAATTCACTATAATCTAATTTAATAATAATTATTCTGCACAAATATTACAACAAATTGCACAACAAAATATTACCTATTCATAACTAACCTTTTATACTAATAGATCAGTAACACATATTACATCTAAATAATATAAATAGAAATTGGTTATATCCAAATTTAAAATAATACAATTATACAAAACTACTTAACAGAAATTAAGCTTTAGTCTTTTTTATACAAAACTAAACTTATTGCTATTCTATTTGCAATTAGTATCTTTTCTAGATTTAGGCAGGTTATAATCTTTACAGATTCCTAATTTATAATATCTAAATACAATAAACTTCTTAAATTATCACCAACATTAAATAAAAAATATTTTTATAATTATTGATCAATATGATATATATTACTAAATCTAATTAAAACTTACCAAATTAAAATCAACTTTCAAAAAGTAGCTGCATATATTAATAATATTTTTTAACAATATAGCAGATAAATTAGCATAAAACCAAAACTATTTATATATACTAGAATTTTTTTTTTTTATAATTAGAGTTTCTGCATAGAGATTAATGTTTTTATTTATGTATTTAGACACAGATGCCTCCAGAGGCTTTTTTATATTGGAGATTACAACTAGCCACATGTGCACTTTTGATGTCTAATTTAAGTAGTCTATCTATATATTACTATACAGGTTCTACACTAGGTGCCATACCTGCAAGCCAACTATGGGTCTTATTTATTTAAACCTTCTGCATATGTAGTTTACTATGTCTCATAGTGACATCTTTAAGGCTACACCTATCCAAAGTACCTAATGCCTTCGAGGCCCCTTAGAACTAGTTTATCTTTGACAAAAAACTTACTAAAACCTTCTATGTCTTACATAAAGCTAATCTAGTTTTATATAACTCACTATAGTTGCTTAATACTTGCAATTACAGAAGTTATCTGTTTAACTATTATGTTATACTATTTCTATTCTTGTAAAGTTCACTAGAATCCCAGTACCTATTATTATGATATCTTCTCTATCATCTTTTACTAATTACTACTTAGGACTAACAGAACTTCACTAACTTTCAACTTAGATGGTCTGATGTAGTTTACTTATATATCTTTTTTCTTTAGTGATTCTGGCAGCCTAGTTGGTTATGTGCTCCTTTACACATCTTGTCATCTGGTTTATCCATCTATCACTTTGATAATGTTTTATAAGCTTTCATTAGTTTGACTATATACTGTTGAAAGTTCATGCTATTTCTTTACTCAAGAATTTCTAAGTATGCTTCTGACTTTTCATTTTTTTAGTTTATTGCACTTAGTGGTCTTATCATATGTTTATACAAAAGCCTTATATGACACTAGTTATATATTCCTTTATATATGTGTAATATTACACTTTACATAGATGCTCCAAACTCCTATTCGAAATAGTGCAACTTAAGGTTACAAATACACCAATCCAACTGATTATCAAGAAACAGTTTGCTATAACATAGGTATAATTTTCCAAATTTTATCATAAGTAAGATTTGAACACTAGACCTGTCATTTAGAGAATAACAACCCAACTACTATACTATAATTGCTATCCTCTTTATACTAGAATTTATATATAATAATATATATAATTTATTATATTGTTTACAATATAATAATCTTATATTTGAACAACTAACAAAAAGATTTATCAAAAATGTTTGTAATGTTCAAAATATAGCAATATAGTGTAATGATTAATGGCAGAACTACTCTAGAATTCCCTATTTATAGAGTAGCCATTGGATCATTTGCATAATGTAGAGTGTTACTATACTCGAAAGAGGCATTCGATTTGGCGAATGTAAGATAGGTATTTATTACTATATTCTACATTCTGTTCTATCTAAATGCATTACTTATATACTTTTCTCTATTTGCTAAATACACTATTTACACTATATACACTATATACACTATATACACTATATGTGCTATATCTTCTATATATGCTACATCTACTTTATGTGCTATATATACTATATATACTATATATGCTATATATGCTATGTTTACTAATTATGCTATACATATGTTATATCTATTAATTAATATATACTATTGTTTAATTATACAATCATCTTTAATAAATTATTGATAATTCTATTTTGGATCGTGACAATAGTTATTATAACATCGTATAAAAATACTATATTAATAGCTATATAAATTAACTGAAATACAATATATGCTTATCTTAATAATAACAATAAAAGATTATTAATATACAGATTTTAAATTATATTAAAACAAAGCTTTTAAAATTAAAATAATACTTAATATATTACCAATACTATTATATTTTTATTTAATATATTTAGTAATATTTACTAATAATAATTGCATTTTCTGTAATGCACATAAAGGACAATGGCACTAGTTAATTTGTTCTAATATACTAAATTTAAACTTCACAATCAACAACATTATATAATAATACTTTAATTCTAATAGACTACAAAAACTATATAACAAACTATTTAATTATCAATGTTTAACTTCTAGCAACTATATCTTAAATAACACAAATGTTTATACAACTTTACAAGAATACAATTCTTAACTACTTATCTAAACAATTTGAGAATACACAAATTTCAACCAAATTGCAATTAATATTATTATTAAATTTTTAATAAAACTATCAGATAATATATATAATCAAATATAAAAACTATATTTTACAAAACTAGCTAATTGAAACTACCAATATAATATACTTATTCAATCTGCATATATTTAAAGGTAGAGTACAATATAGATCATTTCTATATATAATTAGTTGCAAAAAAATTTTATATAGTAACTACAAAATATATTA
>CAJVQA010010480.1:0-11360 GCA_910591915.1 Cetraspora pellucida | reverse complement strand
ATAATAAATTAATAAATATGCATACTTTATTCTTATATTTTGTAGTTTGTCATTGAGATTATCTGATTCTAGCTTTTTCTTTTCATGATAATAGAATGAGATGAATTGCAACTTGTAGCAAGAGTCAAGAATATATGCAACCATATATAGAGAGCCACCATTTTTCCAATACTTATTAAACTTTTTTATCATAGGTTCACAAACGTTACAAATAAAATCTTCAGTATGAGATCTCATGCCAAGAAGATGAGTACAAATATTCAAGATAGAGGCAAAGTCATTATTAAGAGTCAGATAGGAATTTGCTGATGTTTTAGAGTATTTATTTTTATAAAATTAAATTAATACTTAGTAAAGATTAATCTAAGGTTTATGACATAGTGAATTTACTACCAAAATGCAATATAATAAATTTTTTAAAACTGATTAATTAATAAATATCATACAGTCATAAAATGATTTTAAAATAGTACAAATATTATTTGCCTTTTTCTATTCCTCTTCATCTAGTATATCAGGAAAGGTTTTGTTATGATCTTTCATTCTAATAATCACATTTTTCATTTTTATTGCTAATTGTAACATTTTATATGTAGAATTCCAATGAGTATCGCAATCTAATGATGGAATTACAGGACTTTCAGATTCATATTCACAAAGATCTAAATAGATTTAATGTTACTTCAGAGTTGTGTGTAGTGTTTTAATACAACTACAAATCTAAATAAATTCAAAAAAATATTTAAAAAATTATCATATATTAAATTTAAATAATGCATAACTATCTTGTAGATTATTTCTAAGATTTTTTTTAGACCATCTTTCATGATTAGATTCAAGATATGAGCAAAGCAGCAGTTATGAAAAAACTCTTCACTCATATTACTATAAAAATTTTGGAAAATATGATCTGCCAATTCACGAATTGTAACATCGTTTGAACTTGTATTATTAAGAGTAATAGTTTGTAGCTATGAAATAAAAAGTATTAATATATATAGTGTTAGTATTTTATACATGATTAAACAATTCTGCCTGTTTGGTTTGTTGCTTTACTGTTAAACTTTGATAATTTAGGTCAGACCAATTTAATTTGATATTACATTACATTCTCTTCTCAAAATAGAGAGGCAAAAAAATGAAATTTGTATATTAAATTGATTTGGTCAAAAAAAATTAGCATAAAGAGGAAGGATAATGTAAACCACTGAATTGAATTGGTCTGGCCTTATTATAAATATATAAGTAATAAAGAAAGAAAACCTACAAATTAATTCATAAACTATCATAATAAACTTAGTCCAAAGATTGATTACATAGTAAATATATTACTAAGTAATAAGATATATTGAGTCTGAGACTGATAATATAAAACTCCATTAACTAATTTACAGGTTTTCACTTCTTATTACTTAAATATTTAGTTTGAATCTGATAGTCACTAATCCAAAATAGTTTTTTTTGACACTTCACTTTTTGTATTTCAACATTATTTTTTATTCTAATCAGGTTTACAATTAGGATTATATTCCTATTAAAAATAAAATATTGTTAATATAATTTAAATATATAATAGATAACATTTACTAAATTTAGTTTATTAAAGTTACATTAACATTCTAAAATTCAGATATACTAACTTTTTATTAAATATACATATTAGATTCACAAGTACTCAATATAATTACAGGTATTTATTTCAATAAAGCAATTATAACTCGCAAACTTTAGCTTTTTTTTGAGCTTTATAGGTTAGTTGTAGCATAAAAATAACAAGAGCACTTGATATTTAATATATAAGTTTTATTATTTGCTTATTAACTTGAATAAACTCTATATCGATTATCATGTAATCGTAACATTTTTTATCACAATTAACTTAAATTAAATGCATTATCACTCTTTCATTATCTTATTAGTAATTAAATACTTATTTGTTGCTACTTTAATGCAATTGGCAATATTGACTCCAGAATGGGGAAAGTGGATTAATCTAAATGATAGTAAAGATTTCAGTTTTTATCAAGAAAGTATGCAATAATTGATAAATATCCAAGTTACTGAAGCGATGTTCAAATATTACAAGTTAGAAAGATTTTGCCCTTTGCACTTTAAAGAATTTTTTTGATATAAACCTTTTTTATATCATATGCTTTTATGACATCTTGCTTTACTGTATCAGCACTAATAGTAAAGTTGGGTACTAATCTATTAAATAATATTCGAAACTCTTGCTTTTCTACAAACTGAAAACTTAGTTCATCTCTAATTATCATATTAACTAAGTTTTTTCGAATTGAGTTGTTTGAAGGTTTAATTGTTGGACTAAACTCCAATTGCATTTGACCTTTAGGTAGTTCTGCTAAACCTTTTTTGAAAACTAAGTTTTGATACTTTCTGCATGATTTGAGGTGATGGTAAAGGTGAGACGTTTCAGTACCCTTTTTATGACTTAGTTGGTATTTACAATAATTGCACATAGCTTTTTGTTTATTTGTTAATAAAGAAAAATGCACCTAGACAGAAGACTTGTTTTTTTGTGAGTCAACTGGATTGATAATGGATGACTCTGATACTTCTGATATTGAAACAGAATACTTTGAACTTATTTTATTTGCAATATCTTGATTGTAGTTATTCTTGTTTTTATTATTCTGGTTGTAGTTGTCATAATCATAGTTATCCTGGTCATAGTTATCCTGGTCATAGTTATCCTAATCATAGTTATTCTAGTCATAGTTATCTTGGTCATAATTATTCAGATCATAATCATTCAGGTTATAATCATTCATATTTAGTTTAATAATGACTTGTTTTTGTTTTTTATTTTTTGTTAACTCAGTTTTGTTAGTGACTTTTTTTTTTTGTTAGTTAAATTCTTTGGTAGGTTTGGTTGATTTCATTAATTAGTTTCGTTGGCAATTTTTATTTATTTTTAATAATTGATTGTTTTGTGTTAAACAGGTTATAAACAAAGAGTAACTCTTAAAACTTTTAAAATTTCTTAAATTCAATACTTATTGGTTTCTGTTATGTTGTAAACTCGATTGGAATAAAGTTATTACTCTATATACACATTATTTCATATCATTATAAATAAAATATAACTTTTAAAATTTTTAAAACTCTTAAAACTCTTAAAATTTCTTAAATTCGATCCTTATTTGTCTCGGTCATATTATAAACTTATATTGACCAGATTATAAATAAAGTTATTACTCTATATGCACATCATTCCAGATCATCATAAAATAAGGTTTTATTAATGATGAGTTAATTTTATTTGTTTCTTTCATGTTGTGAACTTGAATAAACCTGGTTTAAAGTTACAACTCAATACGTGCATTGCAACCAGATCATTATAAATAAGGTTATTCTTATTAATAATTTGATCAAATAGGCATTCATCCTTTCTAAAAAATTATTAAAAAGTAAATACTATCACTATATTCTTGGTATTGTTCTTTTTAACAATTTATACCTATATCTGAAGCTATTGATTTTTTTTTTGTTATGCATTTAGAAGTTATATGAACAAGCAAAAAAATCAAATTGATTGGCTGGATCTATGCATTTATGCTCATGTAACTTCGAATTCGTAATATTAATATTTTTGATGAGTATCTTCTGAAATATGAACTGGGTATAATAATGTACTAAGCCCTGCTCTTATGTATAAGGGTTTGGCTTCTGAGCCCTTACTCTTACCCTAGGGTTTAAAGTCTAGCACCCTAGCCCAGCCCTTATGATACTACCCATGGGTAGCCTAGGCCTATACGGAGGCCTAACTATAATCTTTGTCCAGATGACTAATGAATTATTAATTAAAATATTAATATCTTAAAAACTTATTGAAGATTGCAAAGAAGTTTTACTAAAAACTTATTTACTTTTTAATATATTATTTACAATTCAAGAATGTTCTAAAGTTATCTTTAAAGCAGCTCTTCATCATTTTTATAAATGTTATAGTAAATTATATAACTTATTATCAGATAATACAAAATATTTTTTTAAAAATATTTTCAAATTTTATTTTTTTTAATTATTTAAATCTCATTCAATATTAGAATCTAATTCAAAAAAATAAAAGTACTTTTTATTAAAATCTAAAATATTTTAACCAAATTAACAACTAATAGCAATCTTTTCAAAATCAACACCTATATTTGAACTAAGAAAATTAGTCACATCAACTAAAGAAAACTTTGTATCACTTAATAATATTAGTAGTAAAGTGCCTAAGTTACATATTATTTTTATCGATATTTGAAAAAATACTTATATACATTAACAGAAAATAATAAAATTCAAGAGTTATCTAAAGAAAAAGCTTTTGAAAAATTATAAACTCTATTATTAATATATACATATTAGCTTAAATAATAACTTTTTATAAAATTTGCTTTTAATTTAAAGTATCACTTAAACAACTAAAAATTAATTATAACAAAATTTATTATTCAAAAACAAAAAATTTTTTAATTAAACATTTTAATATTTCTATTTTTTTTTTTTTTAAGTACCTTTTTTGATTTTTTTGATTTTTATTAATATTTTTTTTAATAATGTAATTTAGTGAACCATTATAAGAGAGTATACAATTAGCTATATATATAACTTTTTTATATTACCTATTTAAAGAGTTTGCTTAAAAGTTCTTTACTAATTGTTATACTTAACATCTTTGTTTGAATGTTCTACTTTAAACTTTTTAAATCTGCAATTTGTATTATCATCACTAGGTTATATTTAGATATCCAAATCATTATCTCAATCTTAAGACTATTTTATCTTTAAGATAAATCTTTTAGAGCTTTCTGTATCTATTTTTACAACTGATCTAGTATTACTATAACAGAACTAACATTTGCAATTAGAGTTATATTATTTAACTATTATGCTTTTGTATAGTTTATACAATCCTAGTATTTACTTAATAGCATAACTTTAGTACTTTAGTATACTTCTGCCTTTTAATCTGTTTTTTTTATCAAACTTTCAATCTAGATAGTTTGTATAGAATTATGACTAGTTCATTAATATATTAAGTTAGTCTAATATTCTTTTTCTTTATTTATTTTAGCAATCTAATTGATGATATTTCTAAAACTCTTAACTTGAAGATTTTTGTCTATCTGATTATTATAACTAAGTATTATTATCTTGATATCTGTTTTCTTGAGCTAGCCTTTACAGTAAAGCCATTAAAAATTTAGCTATCTTTTTATTTAGGTCTTCTTAAATAGGCTTTTTGTTATCTAATTTTAATGGATTTATACAGTTATAAGAATTTATCTAGTGTTTGCACTATTCAATTGTTAGTTTGCATTCTTCTGTATATTGTCATATTTACACAAATGCTTCATAATCTACTAGTTATATTGATATAACTATTATTACAAATATATTAATCTAATTATTGATAACAGTTGCTATAATATAAATATTACATAAATAATTATCCAAATTTTTGTTATTGATGAAATTTGAACACTTGATCTACCACTTAAAAGGTTGACAACCTAACTAGTTTACTAGGTCACTACACCTCTATATTTCTATTTCTACTTAATACAATAACATACTTTTTATAGAAAACCAAAATAAATCTAAAACTAAAAAAGAAAATTCAACTTTATCTACTATTTAGAACAATAACTCTAACAATTTTACTCTTTAAAAAGCAACATTTGACAACTTTACTTAATATTAAAAAACTTCTTTTTACTAAGTTCATTTATAGATAACATTAAAACAACTGCTGCCTCTAAGATTATACTATTTTTTATTACTCATAGGCTATTCTTAAAAAGGAATGATAACAGTAAACAGGTAATAAAGCTTATTGCAGTAAAAAACCAAGAATATAACAACCAAATTCAATATATAGAGCAAATTATGATACCTTTCACAGCTATGTAAGCCAAACTTAAAATAGTAAACAACTCTGTAGAAAATATTACAAATACTATTTTTATCTTTAATGCTTTAATACTTACTAAAAAAGACAAATATTATAACAAATTTCTAAAACAACATAAATTATCTCAAATACTTAAATCTATTATACCTTTATTTACATTTAAAATTTTTTTAATTTAATAAAAATATTTATAAACTTAAAAAAAAACAAAAACACATATCTATTTACATATTACAAAATTAACATTACTAGACTATACTATAATGATTCTTTTTTCTACAAAATATATGATCATTTATTAACTTTTTTTAACTAGACAATATCTAATATAAACTACATCTTTTTTTTACATTTATTTAATTATCTAATTTAAACACCTCTATAGCATCCTCTATTGCTCCATTAATTATTGCATTTGAATAAATTTTTCTTTTAATTAAAATTAGTTCAATAAATATAAATAGACACTCTTAATCTAACAAAAAATTACTTTAACTAAACTACCACAAAAAGATGACTTTGAAATTTTTAAATTCTCTAAAACATGCTTATTATTTAAAGAAAACAAATTTCTTAAGAATTAAATTCAAAATTATATTAGTCTTTGAAGCTTATATACAACCTTTATCAAGCTGATATTGGTATTTTTATATATTAAAAATCTTTAAATATAATGCCAAATTATACAATTATAATAATTATATAATCAGATTTGATTATTGGTTCAAAAATACTTCAATTAGGCTTTTTCAAATATATTTTCTAACTTATAAAAAAAAACAGTTATATAAAGAAGTTTAAGATTATATAATTTCTTTTATTCAAAATAACAAATACAAACTAATTATTATAAAAGATTTAAATAGTGTTTTAAATCTAAAAATTAACTAATTTTTTTTCAAAAAATCATTAATTTCTAAAAGCCAAATTATTCAATATTTAATTAGATTCCAATTTAAAGATATTTACCAAGTTTTTTATTCTGATACTTTAAACTTTATTTTTAATTGAGATAATATAAAAAATCAAATTAATCAAATCTGAACTAATTTATTTATTACTAATATCAATTATACAAAAATTCTTCTATTTAATATAATTGAATCTAATCATCATATTACAACTCTTAAAATCTCTATTATAATCAATAAACCCAAATCTTATAAACAACATAAATGCAAGATCTTTCTTTAGAAAAGTTATACTAAAGAAACTCTTGAAAGCTATACTAAACAAACTACTATAAACCAATATTTATTTTCTAAAATTTCATTAATTTTAAATCAAAACTAACTTAACATTACATAAAATAAAATTTATAAAGTACTAATTAAGGAATTTGATAACTTAGTAAAGTAGATAAGTTGTCAACTCTTCAAGTAGTAGGTTGTGAATTTAAAACTTACTAATAATAAAAATTTAGATAATTATTTATGTAATATATTAATAGTATTATGATGATAAATTCTGTTAATTAGTTAGAATAAGATATCTGTAACTATAATAGTATTAGCATAACTGGCAGATTACAGAGCATTTGTATAATCTTGGTTATATAGAGGAATACAAACTAGTACTGAGTAGTACAAACCTAAAATAAGTTCTTGTAGCTATGTAAATTTGTAAAACTAAAAAACCAGAGCTATCTGAAAAGACTTGAGTAAAGAGATAATATGAATTTTTGATAGTACTATTGTAAAGGCTAGACTTAAAAAATAAATATCAATATAAAGAAGTCAAATGGGCAAGAACCTTAAGATAAAGAGTATTACTAATTAGGCTACCAGAATCAAACTAGAGAAAAAGAATATTAGGCTAGCTCAATATACTAAGAACAGATTATAGTCCTACTAGAATATCTAAATTAGAAGTCTGAAGTCAAAGCAGTAGTATATTATAAGTACTTAGGATATGCTATAAAGTAGGTGCTAAGGTTCAGATGATAGCTTTGTTAATATTCTATAGAGTAGATAGTTAGTTAACAAGATGGTATCATGAAACTTTATAATCAGATGGCATACTCTAAAATATGTAACAGCTTGACAAATGTACAAAAAAAGAAGGCTGAATGTTAGGTTAGATGGCACTTAGTTGTACAGAAACTAGATATTACTCATTTGAGTACAGTATAAAAATTAAAGTATTTAGATAAGTATCCTTTTAGTAGATTACAAGCATGACAGCTAGTGTAGAACCCTTGGGCAGACTACTTAAATAGGTAACTAAAAGTTACATATATGATTAGTTATACACTTATTTTGTACAAGTTATATATAATGCATTAATTAAAACACAAATAAAGATAATAGCTACTGATAACATCAGCCTTAAAAAAAAAAAAATACTAATCAAAACCTTCATTAAATATATTTTTTTTAAAAAATCAAAACTATTAAAAAAATCCAAGACTCTTCTTTACTAAAATATTCTTTACTTTATTTCTATTATAAAGAGATTTAGTTTTTTAAAAATTATATAGACTCAACTAACTTTTTTTTTTTGAATTTTTCAAGTTTACAGAACCTTTTATCAGAATCCTGTATATTTTACATTTACATTTTTATTTATATATATTTACAATACTATCTATATATTAATTTTTGTATTTCTATTATACTGAGATTATTTCTAATCAGAGATTTCTTTGTTCTATTATTATTCTCAGCCCTCTAATCATTATAGCCTTCTTATGTTAGGTCTATTACCATTTAAGGATCTGGGTACTGAAGATCTTCCTATTTTCATAGTGCATTATCAGATGTGATTAATCAACAATCATGGTTCTAACTCAGTTATCATCTCTTATTGAACTTGAACTAGCAACCTTGTGATTGGCAGCCTGGAAGTGTAACCACTTTGCTATTGACTTACAGGTCTGACTTAACTAACCTTTAATATATTATTTACTTAATATAATACACAACACCTAAAGACTAAAATCATGTAACCTGTTCTATTTTATGGTCCAAAATTTAAAAATTGACAAAATATTGATTTATGCATATTTTTCATGAGTTCACGTGATCACAAAAGTAAAATTGATTAAATTTATCAATATTGTTATTAATAATTATCTGTATGCAACTTGGGTTTTTTATTTGTGCAATGCTTTTGTTTATTTACTAGAGACCAATTTTGCTACAGTATACATTCATATAATAAATGAATCTCTTATATCCCATGGTTTTCTAATTTTACTTATTGTTATCCATTTTGACTAATAATTATTTGCTAACACTAAGCTAAAAAAATGCAATTTTAAAAAAAAACCAAAGAAAATTAATTTCGAAAATTAAAAAATCAAAAAAAATTTAAACATGCATATGCTTTCTGGCACTCTGAATTCATATTACTGTTTAAAAAAAATTAAAAAAAATCAAACAGGCACCCTGGGTTCATTTCGCGAATTATAAAAATTAAAAAAATTTCTCAAGCTTCAGTTCATCTCCGGAATTGAAATAGTGATTTTATTCATTAGGTCTAAAACAGAATAAATGTAATTAACTAGTTTAGTTTTTTTTTTTTACAAAAAAAAAAAAAGAATAAAAAAACTTACAAATCAATATGATTTCTGCTATTTTGAATGAAGAGATCCAATTCTCTTTGTGAAATCTGTCTATATAACTTAAATCTCTTACAAGCAAATTCAGCCAATTTTCCTGTTAGTCTTTCATGATACAATTCCATGTATCTCCAAGATTTTCTAGCAAACCTACTTATTGTAACAAAATTAACGGAGTCAAGTGCTTATGAAACAGTTTTCTGTAAGCCAGCCCAAGAATAATTGCAGTGGTTTCTTGCATAACACTTGGCTGCACTCCAATACATTTCAATAAAATTGAGTTCACAATGAAATTTCAGATAAAAAATGCACAAATGACCAGTGTTCTCTATTAGTTCCACAACAGCTGACTTTTGTGCAATAAAATCTGGTTGAAAGGCCATAATTTTTCTTGCATAGCAATTTATTCATAAATGATCATTTTGCAATTCCTTATTCTTATACATTTTACATTCTAAATGCAACTCCTCTCTCTAAAGTTCTCTTTTTTGCAATATTAATTTTATTTCTTTTGGCTTTTCTTGCATAGCTGGATCTTCATAATCCTCTTCAAAAGCCATACTCTGAAATTGTTGATTTCTATTAGCATCATTATAAGTTGTTAACCACATTACTGGTTGGTTTCTGCTGGGCCCCAAATTCATTCTCAATGCAATAAGTGCATCCTTTGCATATGTTGAATGATTAGTGCTGTTGTCAAAAGCAAAAATGGCAGTTATGTTGGAAAATTTTGGCTCAAATATGGGAATAACTTTATTTTGAATTTGATTTAATAAACAATCAATAGTCCAATAGTTTTCTTAATTTTTACTAGGCATAATATAACAACATGCCTCTCTGGGAATTTCTAGATGTATTCTTATTTCTTCACTAGAGAGCTTTAATCGATCACACTCTTCTGAAATGAATTTGCTCACTATTATCGATCTTCTATTCACCTTTTTTTGTAATGACATCTTACTATAGAATACCCAAATTCATCTCTTTCTATCATTTGAGTAAAATATGCATTCATCGTAGGTTACAAAAATTAATTCTTGTTTCTCTCTATTTAAAACTGATAAAATTTTTACCATTCCTTCCCTTTCATATATTGCCATTCTTCTTTCTAGGGTTCTTATTCTATCTAAAAAAATTCTTCTATATGCTACAACATTCTCTCTTTCGTGTCTATTAAAATACATCCCCTTTTTGTATTCTTTACACTTGCACCCTAAAATACCTAATCATCTTTCTGCAGTTCGTAAACAAATTTTTTGGTCACCATATATTGGAGTAAAATAACAGTATTTACATACTGTATAAAACAAAATGAACTAATGCTATTCATGCCCGATTCCTTGTGTATCCATTGTTAACATTGCAAGGCAACATCCTCATTATCAATTAGTCACTTGCACTTTTGGTGCTTACCACATTGTGGAGTTGGAAATGAACCATGATGTAAATAAAATTCAGCCAAAAACTAAGTTCTTTGGGCTGTGTATAGTTTTGGAAAGATACAGGTAATACATGCAGCCCCTTCACTTGTTTTCATCTTTCTGACATCACTATATAACTGTACAAAATACTTATAAACTGATTATCGTTTACTATACTCAGTTGCAGTGAATGTTTGTTCATTTTTCATAAGATCCTTTCTAAGTTGTTCAATTCCTTCATTAAATGTAAAACACACTTCTTCTTCTGTATCAGACTCAGACTCAGTTGAAGGTGCCAAAATCATAGAAGATGATGAAGACCTACTTATTTGAGATGATTCATTCGTATAAGAAGCCATAGGAAACATTAAAGGCACTGAAGTGCTTTTAGGAAGCAACAATTAAAAAAAAAATAATAATAATAAGTGAATAAATAAATAAATAAAAAATA